>ML742251.1:20119-47101 GCA_009193465.1 Aspergillus avenaceus
AAAAAAAAAAAAAAAAAAAGAGGAAGAAAAGAAGAGGAAAAGTAGAATGGATATAAAAGGAAAAGGTCGACAGACAATGTATTCACAAAAAAGAAGCTTTTGTACAAGAAGTGCCAGGCAGTCAGCCAATGTAATAAACGTAGAGGGGGAAAGCAAAAAGAACGATGTTATTGAACTTCGATAAGGGGAATTTGCGCCGAACCACCAGCCAAATCTGTAGACCGAACGAACGCCTTCTATAGGGGAATAAACAGTGTGGCTCCAGAAAATAAAGACAATTACTCGTCATACAAAACAAAGCTGAGCAGATGCATCGACAAGAAACCGACGGTGAGTCATGAGAAACATCGGGTGTATATAGTATGAGATAGACAATATAGTTTTATGAAGCATGGGATGGAGGGTCATAAGGGGCCTTGAGTGGACTATGCGGGCTCTGAGGCTCTTGAGCGCCGCTTGTAAGTGTAGTCTCCACCCTCGATAACTCGTTTGTTTCAAAATCAGGTCGAACTCTGTCGAAAGAATGTCGGGTACGTTCAGCTGAGCGACGGACGTAGTCCACTGGTTGCGGGTGATAATGCTGGGTGGTATCGAGACTGGATGCGTAATTTGTACCATTACTGCCGTTTTGGCTGCGAGGGTTGTGGGTGAGATGGGTGCGGGTCGTTGGAGAGACGGACGTCGCGTAAATCTGCTGGTCATCTGAGAAAGGGTCCTGTTTCATAATGGGCTGAACCGGTTTACCCAAATCCGAAGAGGCTGCTGATTCATCACTAAACCCACCAGACGTCGATGCTGCAGTTGTAGCCGCCTTAGGTGGCACAAAGGCCTCATATTGATCCAAAAACTTGAATTTGCCTTGAGTGACCTGTTCGCGAATAATGTCCACATCCAGAGGAAAGAAAACTTTCTGGAACGCCTTGACAGTGAATCGAGGTAGCAGGCATATTGTGACAGTCACAAGGAGAACGATCCAGAAAGACAACGCCCCGTAAACCTCGGCAGCAGCTTTGTAGAATTGGGCAGAGGCAATGACCGAAGAGTATATACCAGTCCAGAGGAAGATAAGAAGAGTACTGATAACATTGATCAGCACCGTTAACCAGTCCCACCTGTATGAATTCAACATGATGTAGGTGTTACTAGCAATAACGGCACTGGTGGCAACGAGAATACCCATTCGAGTTCGGTCATTAATGCCTAAGCCATTAGAGTGCACAAAGTTTGCCGGGCTATACAGTAGGTATGGCATGAAAAAGCAAATGATTGACTGATAAAAGCCATCGGCCATGTACAACCTGAGATGCGTTGGTGAGTAACAATCAAACTCAGCTTAGGAGGCGACTTACCAGAACTTCAGCTGCGACCATTCCTTTCGTTCAATGCCTCTCATGTACAATTGAGGAACGGCCATAGAAACCTTGTCATCCACATCTTGATCGAAGATTCCCATAAGGATGACGGGTAGCGACGTGAACGCGACGTTGACCAGAACGATGTAAGTATAATCGAACAGATAAGAGCCGTCAAAGTCGTTGTAGATCGAGTACCAGAAAAGTGCAATCGTCCAGACCAAATTCTATAATACAGGTGTCAACGAAATGTCTACGGAAAGGGGCAAATAACGGGCCAAGGCATACCTTATAGAAGAAATTTGCGATGGTTTCCGCCATGCGACGGTAAGACCACCTTCCATGGACAAGGATAAGACGCTGAAGGTAACGGAATTGTCCAATAGCATAATCCGAAGACATAGCTGCTTGTCTGCCTTCTTCACCGATAATTCCAACACCAACATCGGCTTCTTGGATCATAGCAACATCGTTCGCACCATCACCGATTGAAAGAGCCATGATATCGAGACCGTTCCTCACCATCCGTACGACAGCAGCTTTCTGGGCAGGACTCACTCGACAGCATAGAACAGACTTGCACTGCTTGCACAACAGTAAAAACTTCTGTTTCAGCTCGTCATCCAGCATCAGCTTGAGGGTCTCTCCATCGATGACCACAGCGTGCGTTGGTGCCGGTGGTGTATGGTCTGTACGGGCAGCCAGAAGCTCCTCATCAGACCCAGTTATTCCAAATCTTTGTAATTGGTGGTCGAGTTCCTGTGCTGCGCGCTGTGGTTGGTTGTCTGGGATGTTGAAGACGATCAACTCCATATCGTTGTCCAGAAGATTACACGAGAAACCAATGTTGATAGCTGTCTCCACCTTGTCGCCGGTCAAAACCCATAGTTTAATGCCAGCATCTGCCAACAAAGAGATAGTATCAGGAACACCGTCCTGCAGTCTATCTTCAATAGCAGTTCCTCCGATAAGCATAAGCTCCTGTTCAATTTCGCTCGAGACCTGTTCGAGCTTTTCTTCACGATCTGTCAGTGCTGCCGCGGCAATGTCGTGTTCTTTACTCCATGCTCGGTATTCCTCCTCGCTGAGTACGCGATCCGCAACACATAGGGTCCGCAAACCTTCACGTGCGAAGACCTCCAAATGTTCAGCCGTTTTCTTCCTGAGTTCTTGCTGCTTTCCCGGTGCCAGGCGCGAATATATAATGCTATCCGCGCCTTTACAGAAAAGTCGGATCTGACCATCCGGCATACGGATAATCGCACTCATACGCTTCCTTGAAGAATTGAACTCCAAAGTGTTGAGCACAGTATAGGTCCGCTCTTCGCCCATAATGTTAAGAACAAGGTCATCACCCGATCTTCCAAGAAGAGTGAAGCCACAATCCCGGGCAGTGCCCACCAAAGCCGCCTCATCGGGGGACTGTGCCTTAAATTCAATCTGAGGCGGATCACCTGGCGTATGTTCGGTAATGACTGTGTGGCAAATTGCTAGGGCGAGCATGAAATGCTCAGTAGCTTTCTTTTGAGTGTTCCCTGACTGGCCTGCTAAGTCCCCAACATAGTTTGATGAGATAAAAGTCAGACTGTCGTCGCGCAAATAGGGATTGTCGTGTATCTTGCGTAGCATCTCAAGCATCCTGGCGGTATCTTGTGCGATCTTCTCGCGCTCCCGGGCGGCAACAGCGTCGGCATCCCCGCCTTCTCGTCGTACCATGCCGATTTGAGCTTCAGTAAATGCTTCTCCATAAGAGACTCCATTAACAGTGCATTTCTTGAAATCCATAACGTTCTGCGTCAATGTACCCGTCTTATCTGAGAAGATATATTCGATTTGCCCAACATCATCCGAGATATTCCACGACTTCGGGATACAGTAAATGTCCAGTTTCTCGTAGTACATGAATACGTCGCTGTGAATGAAGACTGCCTGAATTGTGCGGACAATTTCGAGCGAAATGTAAAGTGAGATTGGAACCAAGTTTTGGAATAGGATGAGGGCAACCCAGAAAGTAATGATACCGGTGACTGCCGGAGTGCTTCCATAGGCCTCAATGTCAAAATAATTAAGAGACCTATTAGTGGAGGACCACGCGACACCGTTTACAACCCCGGAGATAAGGCACATGAAGAATAAAATGATGAAATTGTAAATGACGTTCCAGTTCAGATCCCTGGCTAGACGGGCCTTTTTGGTAGGTGTCACTCCGGAATTCAGCATGATTTTGGTCTCTTCGCCAGTGAAAAGAACAACACCAAGTGCCCATTCAGTGTTGCGGAGAGAGCAACCACGCAATAACAGGTTGTTAATTGTGATAGGCTCAATCATTTCTTTTCGGGGAGCATCAACAAAATCGGGGTCCCGCTGGTCCCAACGCAGCGCACCGCTGTAGGCGTATAAATTAGGATGGGGAGCTTCACTGTCAATGACGAATTCAGCTCTCTCGCAGTCTCGCGCATGTCTGACCTGGCGACCACAGTTAAGAGCTTGGCGTACTTTAAGATTGGTTTCACCGTCCAAGCTCTTAGTTTCCACGTAACAAGCGCCATCGGGGTCGGACGTGGACAACACCACAACATCAGCTGGGATAGGGTCACCGTTATACAACCGAACGAAGTCTCCAACCTGGACGCTTTTCCAGTAGTCGCGCTTGAATCTAGCCTTTCCAATTATCTGCTTCGACATATCCACCACACTGCCCCCTTTTCTCGGAGGGGTGGCAGAGCTAGCCGGTACCGCAACACTGCCCCGAGCTGCTTTGTCCGGATGCAGATATTGGCTATGCTCATCAGCTGTCTGTGTCCAATCGGGGCGTGCCTCGGACGATGGCGACGGAACCTGAGTCATCTGGATAGCTTCATCTGCTAATCCACCATCTCCCCGCTGGGTATATACAGATGCTCGGGGGGTTGCTGTAGTCATGAAAGATGCACGTCGATCCTCTTCAACGGGGCTGCTGGCCTGGTCGTTCTTCTGGATCAAGGCCTTCATTGACCTGTAAGTCCAAATTGTCGCTCGAGTACACGCTTTCTTGAACCGACGCCATAAGGAAACGTTATCTTCGACCGAATTTACATTGTTCCAATCGACGAGACGGTAAACAGGAGAGTTGTTGAGTTCATTATCAAGTACCGTTCGTCGCCAATCCTCAATAGCATCTTTGATGGCTGTGACAACAACGATAACAATCAAGGGAACCGTATTCAGAGCCGGCGTATCGACACCGAAAATCGAGAAGAACTAGAAGCGACAATTAGCCATCAACGCACCACAGATTCAGCCGAAAGGGACATACGCCGAGAATAATAATAAACAAAAAGTAAATATTCGCAATGTTATGGAACTGGAGCCAGATGTTCTTTGGGACAAAAGACAAGGGCGTATATCTCGCAGTACGAATTTTATTCCTAGGGTAATTGGCCATGGGTCGACCATCCTCATCTCGTTCGGATTCGGGGATCGGGATGTTGAAGTATATCCGTCTATTGCTAGCTTGCGTATCGCCTTCAGCATCTGGGTGTTCTGCGGTAGGGAGATTGCTCGCTGTGGATTTCCGTTTCTCATCCTTCACCTCCGAGCGTTTATTAAAGCGATCCATGATGGACACGCGTTTCCGCACACCTCCGGGGCCGGCAACTCGTTGGGTTGCCCATCGTTGTCGCTTTGTCGGCATCGAGACATTACTGCTCACTTCCTGCACATCATTCCCAGGCAAATCCTCCGGTGATAGGTGATTCGAAGCCATCTAGGCTACTTCTAGCCCTCAAGAGGGCATGTAATGTGTGGCCGTTCTGTACTCAAATGGTGGAGGGAGAGTATCCGCTCCAATGAGCTGGGAGACGACAGCGCAGCCAGTTCGCGAAACTTTCCCTTTGTCGCGGTATAATTCCAAGCGAAACAGTTACGCGGCGCAATATGTATTTTAGCAGATGTCGCAATTGAGAGGGTTGTACGGAAAATCTAGTCAACGCTGGGTGGATGCGGGAAGGTCTGGCTTGGTTACCGGCGGCTCCAAACACGACAGTGATGGAAGCAAGTAAGATGGCGAACGAACGGGGGGGAGGGGGGTGGAGGCTTGGGTTTACCCGCAACGGGCCATTCGTAATAGCATAAAACGACTAATATGCAAGAATCAAGCCAGTCAAGAAAAAGAAGAAGGGAAAACCTCAGGCAATGAGGAGCCTCCAGAGGGGAAAGTGTGAGAAGGAAAAGTAAGTTAAAGAGGTTTAAGGGCAGTGCTTCTGACAATCCCTCTCCTTCTGGGAATCCCGGGAAACGAGGAGTGTATATTACCAATCCGATACGCCGCAGGTTGCTGCGGATCAACGGCATGGACATTGTTTTCAATCCGGTATGGTAAAGTTCAAACGAGAGAACGCGTAAGTTTTCAATTATTAAATTGAAAATGATCATCGTCATGGTACTCTTAGTGATGCCAAAATTTCTCTGAGTGTTTCATCTACATAAGCATCTACAATACACCTTTCCAAAAGCAAATTTTCAAACTCTCCCTCAATTGAACCTTCAATTTTTATCATCTTTTTACTCCTGCCCATTGATTTTATAGTCACTTGATATCGCGCTACTTGTCTAAATAGCACTAAATGACGTACATACGTAAACTATGCCTAATAGGTGAGCTGGGGATCTAGATGTCGACGGAAGTAACAACTGCTGTAATTTATTACAAAGCCGAACCAGCACCACGAGCGACGAGCCGACCAGTGATGCCAGCCTCGCGGCAGCTTGCCAGCAACATTATTTGGTTCACTCACCCCCCCAGAAAATTCTTTACAATGGTGGCAAGAACCATAGCATCACTGAATAAGGGTTTCGGAATTCGGAAGAGGTGAGCCTTTCATTCAATATCGGGGTCTTTCTATATTGCTTGAAGGGTTCTTATGTAAATAATTTGATGACATCTTCCCGGTGCCGTACGGAGCTTATAGCCTTATCCCGCACGGTTAATTCGGACTCCGAAGATTTGAACAAGTTGTCCCTTAGAAAAAGAGTTAAAATTCTAGCAAAAAAAAAAAAAAATAGAAAAAAGCGCTGCCTTACCGGTCATAAGGCTGTGAGAATCACTTTGTGACGGATTTTACCACCTATCGAATTTAGTTGTTTTTCATTTTTCATTTTTCATTTTTTTTATTTTTATTTTTATTTTCTTTTTCTTTTGAAATGCTCCGATCTATCTTCACAAAAAATGCTTAGTGAGTAGCAACAACATGCGTAGTAAAGAGAAACCGACGAGGTTGGAATGTCGGCTTGTGGAATGCTAGCCAATCAATACTATAGCACATGATTTTCCATTCATTCTATAGATAAAGCACTAATAGCCCTTCATTTGTAGGGTTACAGTGAGGTTATACTAGGAGAATTAGTTACTCTTACGGTGTATCATTTCATCCGGTATGGTGAAGACTTGACTGACCCAGTTTAGTGTATCTTCCACGGAACAGGAAATGTCACCCACAGATTTGGGGGGGTCACCATTCTCGGAGAATGGGGCCTGAAACAGGCTAGAGGCCACTTTGGACGGCACATGCTGGCTCCGTTCATAGCTATCCACAGCCATGAGACATTACAACTCCATAACCACTAACCCACCTAATAATATGCAACAGCAGCCGGGCCAGACTGAATACATATCTGGACAGTGCTTACTCCGGAGAAAGGTTCTCGATTATACTCCGTACTAAACGGCTATACACTACCTAGATGCTTTTCACGTTCAAAATGCTAACGTCTCTAATTAGGGGCCTGTAATAATGGGAGAGTTCATGTTTCCTACTGTACCCCTTTTCCTTCTCTATCTACATCGCCTCCTACTCCTATTTCTTTTTGCCGTCTTGGCTCTGTGGTCTGAAGGAGCTAATTTGCTGGATATAGTATGGTGTGGCTCCGAATTGCGCGTAGTTGCTTTTGTACTTTGGCTCGTTACGTGAACCGAGGAGAGGATCGCCCGCCAGCTGTTCTCGAAAATCGCTTCGATAAACTCAGTTTTGCTGTAAAGATTTTTAATATTTCTTTTGCGAACAATTGTTTCCCTAGTTACAGGTGTTTCAATCAAGTATGAAAGGTATTCTAAAAGCTGTGTGCTCTTTTTTCCTTTTCCCTTTCCTCTTATTGGATTTCTTATTTTGATTTCCTTTTCCCGGTGATCAAGTACTGCCTGAAATAGAAATTCAGCTCTACTTTTTCTTTACTCCGTACGGAGTATGCAGTATTTCCGAACCTGTACTGTATGTATACTGCAAATCATAATTTGCAAATTGGCATACTTCGGATATACTATAGGTCCATATTTGAAAGTTTTTCCATATTATCATTATTATTATTCCTCCCCTCCTTTCCCTTTTACGAGCTTCACTGCCCCTAAAAGCCCCTAAGAAAAATTAACTCTCCTGGAACTTGGTTGCGTTCAAAGATGAGCCTTGCTTGGTTACCACTGAATCGGTCAATAGTGGATCACCCTTATTCGCTTATACCAGGGAGAAACAGTTGGCCATAATTGATTCGCGTCAAACCGTCAGATCGGCCGTGAGCTGCTGTGGAGAATAAAATGCAACTTACAGGTTCAAAGATAGATCTGCGATTTATTTCTTTCCCTTCCCCCCTAATCCGTCACGATACACAAAAAAGAAAAAGTCAAGCTTATGTTAAAGGGGGGCGCAGGTTGAGCAAAGATTAGGTCAGATCCACGTCGAGTGCATTATCTTACTCTTACATAGATCCCATACAATGTTTTCTCTTTGACCCAAAAATATGCCCAACTTGCTTCACCGCAAACGATAAAGTTGTCTAAATGTGTACTAATGACGACTAGTCATCAAAATTGGGACGACTTGAGCGTGCGGGGCTTCGCTAGCATCTAAGCTTGGTCCATACGCAAAAGATCGGGAACGGGTTTCATTGAAATCAAATATTGTCCAAAAGTAGCAGATACTAGATCGGAGACTAGCTTGCTTCAAAGCGCATCTTATGTACTATTTCGTTGTCCAAGTTGGTTTTGCATTTGGCTTATATTCCGTAGTTACCTTATCACTGGTATATGACATGTCGCCTGTAGCTCCCTTTGTCTTTTTTTTTTCGCACTCATTAAAGTATTCATTGTCTCGAAGTTCCTTGTATATAGTTGACGTTAATGGCTGGATTTGTATGACCTAGGCTCCTCGAACCAGAGCTTAATTCATAGTTAATAATAGCAGGACACATATACTAATGAATTTTCAGCAATCCTTGGGAGATGTCATTCATTGATGCTCGCTTATACATATAACACCAAATTTACATTGAAAACTATACATATATTAGTTACTACTTTGACCAACCCATACTTTGGTCTTACTAGTTCAAGTATCAGTCGACGAAATAGGTGTTCAAAATATCATTGCCCAATACACATTGACCAGTAGGAGTTCGATCGCTTTCTCATTATTTGTTTAAATTCGGATGAATACTATCAAGGGTTTGGTATAACTTCTATTCAGCGCTATGATATATACCTAAAGAGTACACAATACAAGTTATTACTGGTACTACTAGTAAAAAAAGAGAAAGGTGTATGGGGGCATAAACACATGCAATGGTAGACTCATAATATGTGCATAGAAATAATAACATAATATAAAGTTATTTAAGCACAGTCGGAACTTAAGGTGAAACACTATTTGCGATACTTCTAGAAGATCATTGGGGAGATGACCGACAGCGGATGTTTGAGTCCTCAACAACGTATTTCTGTTTTGGGGTAAGTTTCTTTCCGCTAGCGTGATCCCTGACTACCATATCAGGTTAGCGCAGAGCGGACTTAGTATTGCTATGGTCAGTCACGTATGGTATATGCGGGCCTTTCTTGATATCAAACCTCCCACATATCGCCTGGCATGCCCCAGCCGCGCATTAAACAATTTTTTAAACGTCCGGCATTTGCGGCGACTAACGAAGATGTTCCAGCTGAGGCTCCGGGAGCAACAGCTGACACAAACCCCCGGTCTTCTCCGGTCACCGAATCATCACCAACTTGTGTATCAAAAGAGGCATCTCCGCCAACTCCAGACGGCGCAGCATTGCAGCTGAAACAGTCACTGTTGAACTCTGTCGAGGTTACTTCAGAAGCCTCGCAATCTCAAGAAAATTCACATAACGATGATGCAATAGCTTCTGATCCTCCATTGCCGTCTAGTTTCTTGTCTCAGCGCATTGTCAAGAATGGAAAGGAAGTTGTAATCAGCTCAGATGGCGAAGAGTCAGATACAGGCGATATTCTTGAGAATCCGGACTCTCTTTTTCTCAGTTTTGTGCAACCAACCGATACGTCTGCCAACGAGGAAGCAGACAATAGCGCGAGGACTCTACGTCCCAGGTCGTCAAAAGAGGATGTTAAGCCCAGTAAATCTTCATCAAGCCGCGCTTCCGCCCGGACGTATAAGCATACCATGGATAGTCTTGTCACTCAAGCAATTGATGACAATGAGACGGAGAACACCATCGCCAAGATTAGAGCTTCCTTCGACGAGCAAAAGTCCCGAAAAGAGGACTTCTCGGGCTCGGACGGCAACAATAGACAGTTGCATGAAGGTATTTTAACGTCCGCTTTCGATGAAGACCACGATGAAACAGGTCTGCGGCGCCTACTTGATGCAGTCCGAAGGACAGAAGCGTTTGATATTGAGAAATCCTGGTTCTTCCTGGAGCATGGAAAAGATATGGCTCCTCCTCCAGCGTTCCCGCGAGGATGTATCAATTCAAAGTCGTACATATCTGTACTGCGAGGTTTGTTCGAAAGCCAGGCACTTAAAGTTCCGTCTCTGACCCGTATATAGATCCCCAGTCGAGGGAGCGAGCCTTTTATTCAGGAGCAGTGGATTATGCTATGTCGAGAAATGCTCTTCCTGATGACCTGATTATGTGGATCTTAAATTCCGGTTTGTTTCATCCAAGAAGCCAATGTATCGCTATACTTACGTGAATTAGTACCTTCAGAGCCACGAGAAGGTTTAAGATATGTTTATACCAGAGCACTCAAGGTTTGTCATAACACATTCAACGCTGTAAGCACCTGGTGCTAATATGTTTTCAAGAATTCTGGACGGTTGGGAAAGCTCGTGCGGCCAAGCGAAATTGACGCTCTGTTCCAGCGGATGGGCGCAACACCCAAAGCATTGGCTGTTACAGAGGTTACAGTCCCAGACACACTTCCAAAAAGTAAGATTAACTGGTGCCTGTCATATTCTCTAAAATAGCTGACGATACGCAGATAGTTCTTCACAGAAACCCCCTCAGCACCAGGCTGCTACATTGTCGATATTGGATCTGCTCCATGGGGCAGCAGACTTGTTAGTGTCGAGACATTCCTGTCCTAATACCTACTAACATATGACAGTTTTTCCGAGGACACTAAAGAACACATATTAAATATCCTCTTTCGTATGTCGCTTGACATCTCCTTGGCTAGCAATCCCAATATCTGCTCAGAGCTGGAAAGGACTATAACTGCGACATTAGAAAGTATCCCCGAAGAAGATACGGTCCGTACACAGAACCACATTCAAACTATTCACACTAACATCCCCAGGCGTACCGCGTATGCATAACGGCTTACAAAACAATCAAAGACCCAGTATTCCAAGCTCGTCTTCTCCAACACATCCTGCCAACGTCAAGCTGGATCGCCATGCTGCGATGCCGGCTCGCCGTTTCCTTTCTAACCAATGACTCCTCTCCACTAAAAGAAGAGCTAGATATGATGGATTATCTAGAAAAGACAATCACCGTTCTGGGAGACAAGCGATTTAACGTGAAAAGATATAAACAAAAAGACCAGCCTGAGTTTGACTACGGGGAGCTTATAGCTATCACGACTCTTCTAAACATTGTGATCGACTCCGGCTGGTCGGGGGTAGACTTCTCGAGCAAGGACATAAAGCAAAAGTTCAATTCTAGGATCGACGTTCTCTCAGATCGGATCAGAAAGATCTTCACATCTATTGAAGATTCGGGAGCATCTCACCTTAAACGCACCTTGGCGAAGGAAGCCCTCGAGGCTCTGCACTATCGCATCGTGTACTCAGTTAGAACTAAGCCGCCTACGAAGAAGTCCATATTCGGGAAGCGTGCGCCTGAACGTGAGCATAATACACGGGTGTTCGACAGGCACAAAAAAATCCCTGGAACGGAAGATGGTCCTGAAATACCCATTAGACAACACGAGGTCTCGTCATGAGGTCTGGTATGCATCATTGGCTGGCTTTTGCTATAAGTCTGAATGAAGAGACTTTGATAAAAGTCTAAGGTTGCTATTGAACACCTGGATAGGCCTGCCAGGAGCATGGCCAACCATAGCTCTAAATACCATGGATCTATGAGAGAAAATCTTGACAAATGTTCGATAACGTCAGGCGGCACCTTCCCGTGACATCCCTTTACCGACTTACAATCAAGGACCAAGGCATTGGGGAATTGAAGAGTATAAAAGAAACCGTAGACAATGCTATGCTGTTCTCCACAAGGAGTTAATCAAAGACACATAGTTACAGGAAGCGAGAAAAAAGACTTGGTACAGATTCAATAACAGGGCCAGGTCAGTCTAGTCGTAGAACCTCCGGTTTGTGTTCTTTCCGAATAGTGTCTCCCTCACGGCGGGGAGAGCGGCAATCTCGAGCAACCGCAGGCGCTCTTCAAAGGTGTTGTTAATCTCAATCTTACCATTACCACCGATGATAGAAACACCTCCAGCACTGCAGAAGTAGGTGTTAATAATACTATAGCAAGGAGAAATAGCGGCTCAGTGAGACTCACGATTCTTCTGGCAGCGGCTCGGCCTTATCCACCTTCACAGTAACATCTTTACCGACACTGTCCTTGAATTCCTGCTGCGCCTGTTCGATGACCTTCTCCACGGCAGCATAGTCCTTCTCCCGCGCGCGAACAGCCACATTCTCCTCGTTAAGAGCGAACAGGCCCTCAAGGATTAAGTCCCTCAGTACAGTCTCATACTTCTTAGCATCCTGGGCTGCGATTCCGGAAATCTTGTCACGAGCTTGCTGAAACAGGTTGTCGAGCAGTTCTTGGCGAGCGGAAAGAACACGGAGACGGGTGCGGTTGGAGAGGGTGGAACGGGTGATCTGTTGAGACATAGCAGCCTGCTTGAACTTCTTCTCGTACAGGGTATCGATGGCGGCGGTTTCCTGGCGAACGAGCTTCGATTTCTCAATGGCGAATTCCTCGTCGGCCTTCAGCTCGATTTCGCGAGCTTTCTCCAGCGCTTCCTGACGGATGAAGGCCGTCATCTTGCGGAGCTCACCCGCAACCTGTTCGTAGAAGATATGAGCTCGTGATATAGCAGACCTCTGCTTGGATCATAGCGTACCTGGTCGTCGGAAAGAGCATGACCTTGCGACATTTTGGCTGATGATATGGGATCGTATTGGGGTTCTGGTACGAGGGCGAGTAGGACGGCGTGGGGAAAAGGCAGCGCAAGTCAAGCTTCCCGATGCGGAGCTGCTTTCTGGGGGGTAGAACGGCAACCATGTCAGCATTGTTATCTAGAGTCATGAGCGCACGAGAAGGGACGCGTGCTCAGGGGAAATAAAAAAAAAAAGAGAGAGAAATGAAGCGAGAAAGTAAGGAATGCTTACCGGTGCAAATGGTTGGCGAAAACAGGGAGAAGGGATGTATAAACAAGCAGCAGGAGTAAATTGGGGGGGAAGAAGTGGAGGTTGTTAGCAGCGGATCTGGTGACGATCGGGTCAGTTGGTCACAGCGAGTTGGCGCCTCAGGAACTCTCCTCCCGCGCCCCCATGAGATCACTCCTGGTCACTCGGTCCTTAACCAACATTGTTTCTTATCTTCAGGAATTTCCACCCCACCAACTTCCCCCGCCTTTCAGCTTTCTCTTGTTATATTTTCTGAATCTGAACATGGCGAAAGTGTTTCGACTTCAATCTCAGCCTCTCTAATGCACCGTAGTACTGGCCCTTTTAACTCCCGCTGAACGACCAATGCACGAAGACACTCGTGATGGGCAAACTAGGTGACCTGTCGCCTCAGGGGAGTATAGCGGTGAGTTTCTTCTGCGCATCTATCAACTTTTTAAAGAAATGTTACTAACTGGAGATTTGGCATCAGGTTGGCGTTTTAGTTGGATTGATCTCGACCAGTCTTCAGGCCATTGGATTGACCCTTCAGCGCAAGTCGCATATCCTTGAGGACGAGAAGCATCCTTATGATCTACGCAGACCACCTTACAAGCGGCGAAGATGGCAGGTACGCTATTGTTCAATCCATTGCTATAGAATAAAGCTAACTTCGCGTAGCTGGGCATGCTAATGTTCGTTATTTCGAACATCGTGGGAAGTACTATCCAGATAACCACCCTTCCGCTTCCGGTATTATCGACCCTCCAAGCTGTCAGTGTTCCTTGCCCCCACAGTTATTTTCATTATGTTTTCCCCATCAGAGTCTAATCGGAAGAACTATGCTATAGTCCGGACTTGTCTTCAACACCATTTTTGCAACATTGATTCTGGGTGAACCGTTCACCAGATACTCTCTTATTGGCACTATACTAGTCTGCATCGGCGCCCTTCTTATAGCAGTCTTCGGGGCCATTGGGGAGCCCGCGCATACCTTGGATCAACTTTTGGACCTTCTTCAACGCCGGGGATTTGTTCTCTGGATGATTGGAACAGCTGTGATGGTGCTGGTCATCTTACTCGGTTCCAGACTTCTGAGGTACCTGACATCCCCGTATCGTGGGAAACACTCGGGCACCCACCACTCGTATACGCCGCACTTTCAATTGGCACCGGGTCGTCTTCGACTCATCCGTGGACTTTGCTGTGGCTTGGTGAGCGGCATCCTGTCGGCACACTCGTTACTCCTTGCCAAGTCGGCAGTTGAATTGCTCGTGCGGACCGTCGTGGACCGTGTCAATCAGTTCAACCGGTGGCAGTCATGGGTCATTTTGATAGGAATGATCTCTCTCGCTCTCATGCAGTTGTTCTATCTGCATCGGGGCTTGAAGTTGTGCAGTACTAGCGTTCTGTATCCGTTTGTCTTTTGCATATACAACATCATCGCCATTCTAGACGGTCTTATTTATTTTCGTCAGATGTCCCAATTGACAGGATTTCATGCCGGACTCATCGCCCTGGGTACTATTGTCTTGCTAAGCGGGGTATTGTGTCTCTCGTGGCGCCTAGAGGCCATCGATAGCCATGCAGCTGTGACGGTGGTGGGGCCTTCTCAGACCGCATTAGGCCCTGGGATGGCCGTAGTAGAAGAGCACCCACGCTCATCTCTTGAGCTTGGTCTAGAAGACCAAGAAGACCAGGCTGGGGAGCGTGAGCCCCTCTTACGAAAGTTCTCTCATCGACGGACCCCCAGTCTGCCATTACTAGCACCCCAGGGCAGTCCAGCGGACGTGGATCCAGCCTCCATTTGGGCAGAGCTGGACGAGTCAGATTATGACGCTGATCCCGACTCCCGGTCACCACTACTCAGTCGTTCCTCTGCCGATCCATTGCAAAGCCGACCAAGAGGCCAAGCCAGGTCCATCACATTCAGAGACGCAACCCTGCGTGGGCCACGCCGTTCAACGACCAGCCCTCTCAACCCACAAACATGGAATCCCCGCAAAACGCGCCCCTCCATCTTCCAGCCAGGCCATAAACGAAGAACCTCTGCCCCTACACCCGACAATCGCCAAACCAGCCAAAAGCGACGCACGATCGGGCCCTCATTTTTCGACATCGAGAACCTCGGCCACGGCACTCAAGACGCTCGCTCGGATACCCCGTTCTTGCATGAACCATCCGCGCACGCACTCCCAAATACCGAAACAATACCCCTCGCAGGCTCGAGGAATAGCGCCTTACAAAGCGCATGGCAAAGCAGCCTACGATACCTTTCCCGCCTAACCGGCCAAAAAAGGAATGATACATCGCACGACTCCGAATCCCAACACCGATAGATAAATCAAGAACAAAACAATCAACAACAAAACAGTATAATTCCCCGGTCCTCCAAAACAGGGTTTATATAGTGGTTTTTTCAACAGATCGAACAAAAACAAAACCACAGCATTATCCTAATTTCTGCCGCGTGTAAAATACAACTAACTATACATCCCTCCCCATAAGAACTGTTAAACTATTACTCCATTCGAACATTTTTTTTGTCCTTCCCCATTACCATCCAATGAGAGGGGATTTCTTTCACCTCTTATCTTTCTTTATAGTTCTTTTTACCCCACTGTGTGGATACCCTTTTTTTTACTTATTACTTTTTTTTTTTTTTTTTTTTTTTTTTTTTTTTTTTTTTTTTTTTTTTTTTTTTTTTTTTTTTTTTTTTTTTTTTTTTTTTTTTTTTTCGCTTCAAGCGCTTTTGGATCCCGTTGGTTTTGACTCATGGGACATTTCTGGTTCTGGTTGCTTCTGACTTTGGAGATACCTTGGACTAATTAGATTAGTTAGAGTTTACTGGATCTTGGGGGTTTTTTTCTTTTTCTTGTTTGATTATTTACTTTCTTAGAATAGGGCTTAGGTTGTTAATCGAAGATTGATCGCTGTAAGGGACAAATTGCAATACAGTTTAGAAGATTACTCCAGTGGAAAGTAAGGTGTAAGGGAAATGCAATGCTCCAATTTTCTCCATAACATACATGAGACATACTTCCCGGTAAAAGGAAATCCAGTCCAATATCGCATCAGTTACTCAATCAAATCAAGGACAGCTGTGCTCGGTTCCCTTATGCCACTTCCCCACTGCTCCCGGAGCAGTGACTCGCACTGGTTGGTTTGGTAGCCAGCATTATATGGAACATGCATTAGGGACAAACACCACGCGAAGGGGGAAATAGATAAACGAAACAAAGATCGAGAAATTAGTCAACGCAGGTTGCAAAAAGGCAGATTATGAATAATGATAAGAAACATGCGAAATACAACCACTTCGCCAGGAAAGAGAAGAGATAGAAAAGAAGAATAAAAGGCACCAGTAACACCGCCACTTCCACTTGTCGTCTAGCAGATAATTAGATGAGGGGAAAGAAAACAATTAATAGCTTCGGAGCCCAGAACAAAGCGCTTGCATCCTTCGTGTTTCATCGTCAAAGGGGATTTCACTTTTTTTTTTCCTTTTTTAATTTTTCTTAGTAAATTTTTTTTGGTGTTCTTTTCTTCCTTTTTTTTGTTTTCCCAGGTCTTTATTAGACCTTCAGCTTTTCGTTAAAAAGAAATAAATAGCACCGGAATCATGCTAACACCGAGATCAGCGCCGCAGACTCCCCGACATTTGAACCAACGGCTCATGATATACACAGGTTACAAGTTTTAAACAACTCTCCTCGTGTTGTGAATTTGGTATACGACGAAAACCGCTTTTTAGAGCATCAATTGCTTGGCAGTAGAATTCAGATTCGTTGGGTATCAAGGAAACGCCGATGGTGCGGAGGTGCACATGTTGAAGTTAAACGAGGATGCGAAACAACAAACATCTGGACTCCGCAAGCTTCTGAGAAGACATTAAGCAGAAGCGAATACCACCGTTTACGCAGTGGGTTGATGCTGGGGAGGCATCCGGTTGTTTACGGGCATGCCGGGATACTGCCCACTGGCCTGCTGTTGCTGTTGGAGATTCTGATAGTAGGCCATTTGCTGCTGTTGTTCACTGGTCATGTAACCCGGATGCATGCCAGCGGGGCGAGGAATGTTCTGCTGCTGAGCATTGACATTGTTGTGTGCGACGTCCTCAGGCGTCTCCGTCGGCACATCACCAGCATCGACACCATTTTCGTTGGTGGTAGGATCTGGTGCATTCAGGCAAGCCTGTCATGGGGTGAAAATTAGCCCAGATGTCTTTCCGGGGAGGGACGTTACGTCACGCAGTTGAGACGGAACTTAATGCAACACTTACCTGGATGAGGTTCTTGCCTTCGGCCTTGGTCACCAAAGGTTGAAGCTTGGGGGTAGTGAAAGTATAGACGAGACCGGTCTCAGACACGACTAGCAATAGCACTTGGGTGCCTGTGAGAACGGACAACTCATATGCCTATGATGCGACCGCATTGAATTGTCAGCCACGGCGGAATCAATGCAACGCGACAATTGAATTATCGCAGCGGATTGGCATTGATCGGGGCAACAACGAAAACGAGACCAACAAAATTGAAAGAATAAAAGTATATATAATGTCTGAGCGAGGGCTTGGATGGGAGAACAAAGAAAGTAACAATGACGGGGGGGAGGGTTATGGAGACGCGACAAGCACGTACCTTCTTCATGATACCCGCCTTCCGCTTGGAGAAAGTGATGTGGCGACGCGACTTATCCTGAATGAATTTGATCTCGATCTTTCTGCGCTCGCGACCGGGCTTGTCATCGTCATCATCATCATCGTCGGCGCTCATACGAGAGCGCTTGGTGCCGCGGTTGTCAGCGGCGCCGTTACCGGCGGCCTGCTGCAGGTCATCCTGGGTGGGAGAAGGGTTCTCCTCACCGACGGCAGTGATATCGGCCATGGTGGAACAGGGACAAAAGTGGGAAAAAAAAGAGAAGAGGGAAAAACAGAAGTAGTTAAGTTAAGAAGTAAGTAATGGTGATTATCTGGGGGTGAAGTGAAGACAGATGCCCAAAGAGGAATGATGCTTTTGAGGGGGAGGAAGAATGACCAAATCGAGTAACGCGTTTGCTTCGCAGGGTTTGGGTTCAGGACAAGAAGAGGAAAGAGAAAACGGGGAGGAGAATCAGTTCGAAGAAGGCAAAGTGCAGCTTGGGACAGGCAGGCGGTCTGTCACGTGTGATTACGGGGGTTATACCATTTTTCTTTTCTTTGAAAAAAAAAAAGAAAAAGAAAAAGAAAAAGAAAAAGAGTTGGGAACTTACCAATTGTACTAGTAATTGTTTTTCTCTCTTTAATTCCTTTCTATCTCTTTTTCCCAATTATACTCAATATTAAAGATTTTAAGTTCCGTACAACAGAAAAAGGTAAAAACTAATAATAATAATAATCACCATTCAGAATTCAATTTCATCTACCTACAAAACATTTTGACAAGTTGAACTCATTTACTTTCTATAATGATGAAAAAAGTTCCCTCCTGAAGAAGTAAAAAGAGAAGAAATTCCCATCAGTAAGTTACCGTAACAAAGTACTAAGTTTGTCCAGACCCGAGCGGTGGAGCATCATCTAGTCTTGGCATTCGACACCATTGGTTCAGCCGCTGAGAGACATCGAGGATTCGATCCGGCAGCCAACTCACATTCCCCACTCTTCAACGTAATAATACCTCGATTACCACTAATTCCCAAGTACCATCAGGTTACTCCACTACATTTGAATAGTTTCTTATCTGGTTTTTCCTGTCAACCCTGACGATCTAGAAAGTACCTAATTTTGTTATTTCCTTTCTATGCCAGGAAAAAAGTAAAACTAAATTCTCAAAGAGCAAAAAAGTCAAATTCAATCACCTAACACTTTTTGTTCCCCGCGACTTTAAACTAAGCCATGGAGACTAAGCCATGGAGAAGGGGGGAAAGAGATTTGTGTGTCGAGTGGTTTCTATGTTTGCACTGAAGTTAAGCCTTGTATGGGTGACCAGTGACTGTTGATTAAAAACCGGGCAGCACTCCAGAGAATATCCACGGTTGTGGTAGTTTACAGTCAATGAAGGTCTTCAGGGGAATGACTCAGCTCTTTACTGACACTCCATTTCCTCTTGTCCTTTTTTTTCCTTTCTTTTTTTCAGCCAGCCAGTGCTTTCCCTGCCCACCCCCTCAAAAAAAAAAAAAAAAAAAAAAGCCTGAACAAGATACATGACTGGTACATCAGTCCTACCTATCATATCACTCGAGTTTCTGCAGGCAATGTAGCACAGCACACATCAACTTGTTCTTTAATGTCATGAGAACGAAGATAGTGTCAAGCAAGGGCAAAACAGAACAGTTCAAGAAACTCACCTAGGTTTATTTCCATACTACTATTAACCCCCCCCCCCCCTTTCCCCATGCGTTCATTGTATAAAAAAAAAGAAAAGAAAAGAAACTATAATCAAAAATAAGAATTAAAAATAAAACCCACCTAACAGTAGATAGTCCCCTTTTTATAAATAGCACTTTGAACTCATGACCTTTCCCCCAAATGAACTAATTACCTAAATCACTGATAGTCCTCCAATAATTCCAGCCATATCTTAAATTCCCCCGCCAATAATGGCCCACCGTCCAATCCCCATTAGAAAAAAATCTAAATAAATAAATAAATGTAAAAAAAAAAGAAACTTAGGTTACACGTCAATCCCCACGAGGGAAACGAAGGGGAGAAAGTCCCTCGTGGGGTTTGAGACCCTGAACAACTTATATTTTCTCTAACCTTTTTTTATTTCTTTTACTAGTGCTTTTTGGTGGTTCATACTTCATGCTTAGGGTAGATACCTATTTCGATGATCTTTACCCCGGGAGTTCCTCGAAAATCAATGGTTGACTCGGCTCACTTACTTCGTACTAAACATGATAGATGGTATCTCATATATTCCAAAGCCCTATGTATCTAGATAACTTATCACAGGGCATATACATTAAAGCTTAATTCTATAAACTACCAAGTTCGCATTTTATCCATATCCCAATCTAACCCTGTATCCTACTACCCAGTACGACCCCTGCATGCAGTTCATACAACAATCCCAACCAACATAAAATAAAACACAAAACACATCAACACGCATATCATACCCCTTCCAAAACAAGACACATCACACCCGATGAAGATCCATCTGGATCCGATCAAGATGCATTAAGTATTGCATATTTCCTCTGTGACGAGGATCAGCACATGTCATATGGCCATGCATTTGTGTCTTTTACCCCTGAATAATTGTATAATTACTCCTTGGACCCAATCCTCCGTGCGAGGTGCGCGCTACGATCAATACATGGTCCTATTCATTGACGGAGCCGTGAGAAAATGTCCGGGGTTCCGTTGCTGGATTGGTTTGAATATAGATCAGGGCTGAGGAATGGTTTGTGTACAGGTACCTAGGACCTAACTTGGTTCAAGGGTGGTCGTTTGCAGGATTACCTACCTATACTAATTACCC
The DNA here is from genome assembly GCA_009193465.1 of Aspergillus avenaceus. Classification (NCBI taxonomy): domain Eukaryota; kingdom Fungi; phylum Ascomycota; class Eurotiomycetes; order Eurotiales; family Aspergillaceae; genus Aspergillus; species Aspergillus avenaceus. The sequence continues at coordinate 40,574 of ML742251.1, forward strand.
CCCTATAATCTACATAAGTTCAGTATCTACTTATAGATACATATGTCTGTATGGGGTACGGGGTATATACTAGTAGCAGGGAAAAGACAGGTTCAGGTATAAAACTCCTTCCCATCTCAATCGTCCGGTATACAGGTGCAATCAATCAAGATCAACTCAATCATCTCATTATTCCATCACAATATAAACAAGTATAGTCATCAGAACGCCACTGAGGTTATCCAAAAACTAAACAGGGTGGTAGCATTGAATGGGTATGATCTCATGTGGCGGTAATCTTTGTCCGTTTCAGGAAGGTCTAGATCCGGAGATAGCCGGTAGAGAGAATAATGAAGCGAGTATAATTTATGTAGGATTGAGCATTAATTTCATTTTTCATTAGGCAAACTGTCTCAGATCCCAATGGATAGGGTACTGGACCTTGCGTTTGTCATTGGGCCGTGGTGGATAATGCTTATTTCCCAATGTGAAACATTATTTGAAACAAATGTATGTCACACCGTTCTCAATTTAATATACGCTGTACGGACAATGGCCACCATCCCCAAGGCAAAGAAGCCAATGAATAATGTCAGTGATTGTAAGGTTTATTTGACTTGACTCATGATATTCTTGCATAATCACAGGTGCGCTAATCTCCAAAAGCAAGAGGCCAGACGTGGCCGAAATCTATTTTTACAAATGCATAATGAACGTGCCTCCAGGTGAAGCACAGACACAAAAAAGAAAAGGGGGAAAAAAAAGAAGAAATGTCGACTCGTGACTGAAGAAGGATCCTCGAGGATAGGAGTATAGTCAGGGTTGATCAAAAGGACTCAAGCTCTTCGCTGAAAACCACCAGTTCCGATCTTTGACTGCGCCATTCTTCCAATACAACGCCAGGTGAATGAACAATCAATAACAGGGATGCCACAGGAATCAGTTGAAAGAGACATCCATGGACCACAACCTTCTGTTTTTTATACCTTAAGTTCTCATCATGTAAATCGGTAGTGCTCTCCGTTGTTGATGATATAGCAGCAATTAGAACCTGGAATAAAAGAAAGGAACAAGTAGAAAAGGTGTAATAATGTGCAAGAACAGAAAAAAATATTCCAGAGATCTAAGGACCAGCCTCAGAATCGGTTGTGTGGTTTCTCGTTTGATCTAGAGACCAAATAGATCAAACATAATGTTTCCTAGCACTGTAGTCCTTCACACCGGCGCCGCCGCCTCCTTGAGGTCCCAACCAGACAATCTCAATGACGCTGTGGCCCTCGTCTTCCTCACGCACATACCACTGGTGTACATTGTCACCAACGACAAAGGCTTCCCTCAATAGCCAGCGATCCTTGGTGACACCGGGTTGATCCTTAGCACGAAGGGGTCCCAGGCGCAATTCGTAACCACGGGGATCTTCCTCCCAGGTCTTCTCTGTATGATCAAAGTCGATGGCATCATCGGGAGTTCTCTCATCATATGTATACTTGACGAGAGAATATCCGTTGGTGAAGACCCAGAAAGTGCGAGTCGTCTTGCCGGTGACGTTGTTAACGACTTCCTCCTGGTCAAAGACCCAGCGACGAAGGACAGAGCGGCGACCAGCGGCAGCTGCCACGGTAGTCATCTTGACAACATCCTTGCTGTACCAGCTGTTCCAGTGATGAAGAGATTCGATCTTGCGGCCAGATTCATAGACACCATCGACTTCACCCTTCATGTCCATCTGGTAAAGGGAAGGCCAGAGAGTCAAGGGCGCGTCTCCGAATTTCTGAATGCATTGGCCAAGCTTCTGATCACCGGGCTGCTCACCCCAAGATTGACACTCATCGTAGTACTCCTCGAGGACATCAAGCAGAGGCTTAGAAACAAAAACACCAGCACCACCGAAAGCGATGTGGCCAAAAGTGTCAACCTGCCAATGGGCCTCAGAGAGAGAACCAATGTAATGTTTCTTGTTCACATCAAAGAGCTTAAGCTCCTCGGCGATAGTCGGGAGAGATAAGAAGAAAGTATCGTCGTCGATGAAGCTAACCCACGTAGTCTGAGGACGCTTGGTACGGATGTGATTAGCGAACGCCTCAACCAGTCCGAAGTAACGAGCGGTGAAATCGAGTTTGGACTGGATCAAGGTCAAATCCAAGCCGCGATTTCTGAAGTAGGTTTCTTGCTTGGGGATGTCGTCATCAGATTCCGGAACCAAAACGATGATACCAGCCTTTGTGTTTCCGTAGGAATAGAGAAGGGAGGGGAGCAAACGGTCCAATCGGTCAGCCGTGGTAGCCAATCCGAACAGCAGCTTGTCAGTTTCGTCCACTGCATTGTCGGCAGCCACATCGACATCAATGATCGAGGGACAGGGCAACTCCGAGTCCTCGTTCTCTGGAGAGATGACCATTCCGCGCTCCATGACTGTCATGGGTGGCAGCACAGGTACATCAATCTCCTCCAGTGTTTTGAAGTCAGACTTAGGACTCACATGGTGGGGGCGGAAATAGGCACGGGTATAGTTCTTGCGAGGAAGCCATTCAGAGAAGGGCAGAGGAGGCACGACACCAGGGTCCACATCGCAGACTTTCGGCGTTGGGACCGCCGACGGCTGTAGCTGAATCTGAGGGGTGCTACCTGAGCTGGATACCCGGTCAATGGGATGCTTGAACCGAAGGAATGCCGCACGGTCAAAGCGCTCAATGCACCAAAAAAAGAACCCTATAGAGAATAGGGCGACAAGAGGAAAAATGGTCTTGATGCGAAACATCGGCATTCTGGGCGAATTATTATAGGTGTTATTCTTAAGCATGAAAGCGACTGTAAGAATGTATCGTGAGAGAATTATATCACTTAGTTGTATCGAACGAATATAAACGGGAAAATAAGTCGTATAACGGACCCGTTATTGCACAAATGCTATCGGGTGAATTGTCGAGATGCGACGAGGGGAAAAAAAATTTTTGTCCAAAAAGAGCGGAAATGGCAAATAAAAAGATTGTATGCGAAACCCTTCAATTGCCCCAAGATATACTGTCAACGAAAGGCCGGCAGCGTCGAGACCTGCGACACAGTCACGAAAGTAGATTGTTTTCGGGTGAAGGCCCGGTGAAATTATTCGGTCCCCGTCGCAATGGGGGGGAAACAGGAGCCGAACGGAAAGTTCCAGAGGCCGAGAGGATGAGAAGAATAGCACAACTGGACCACACGTCCAGGGCTTTTAAAAGGAGTTCTCGAGGTTTAGGGGAGGGATGAGAATTTGACTGACAATGTCAAGTCGTTGAAGAGGGTGAAGGTGAGGAAGAGGAAGAGAAGAAAAAAAGAAGAAAGAAGGAGGAGGGGGGGGGCAAGTATGAAAAGAGAGAATGGATGAGGGAAGGATGAAGACAGGAGACAGAAAGTGATCCTAAGTGGGAATGCCGAATTATGGACCACGGGTTGAACTGGGGCCTAAGCTCCTCCTAATGGGTAATTTAATCTTGCAAAATATTAAGCTCAACTCCGCTGTAATTTTCCTTTGCAGCGTGGTCTCAGATAACCGATCTGGTCGATTTTTTTTTTTTTTTTCTATTTGTTTTTGTCTTGGGTGGGATGATTCGGGGAGAAATTAATAGTAACAATTTTCACAACAGGGAGAGAAGTATGAGTGTAGTCTCAAAATGTATTCTTGAGGAATTTCGAGAATTTTTAAGATGCTGGTTATGCTTGTACGCCTTGGTTGACGCCTCCCGCATTTTCTTTCTAACTTTAGTCCGCCTATTCTTTTCTTTCTTTCTTTTTTTTTTTTTTTTTTTTTTTTTTTTTTTTTTTTTTTTTTTTTTTTTTTTTTTTTTTTTTTTCCTATTTTATTTTTTCATTTTTCTAACTTTTCTAACCATAGCATAATGGTGTAGATCACTGACAGAAGGAAGGAATAAGTCGACGGATCTTTCCCTCTCCACTTCAATTGGGTGGTAATTTTCACTTTCAAAGATTGTAAAGCCTATATACTACACTACAATGAATCATAAGGTTATTGTCATCGGCTCGAGTACAACGTGAGATTGTATTTGTATCACCTCGAATAACTATAACCGACAAGACCCTGTTAAAATGATTTGTAATGATTGTTTGTAGTGTCCGCGGGAACATTCAATCATATCACATATAGATCTATACATGTATCTCTATCCTCGAATTCTCTCCGAGATAATAACCACATTATACTACTACTGCATACTGTAGGTACCCTACGTAAATTGTCTGATCATCGGAGAAAAATCCAGAAGAAGAAAAAGAAAAGGCAGTAAATGGAGAGCAGACCAGATCGATTGAGGCCCCCAGCCGCCCGTGGGATTATTCCACCCATCAACCTGCCTCATCCTTCCCGAGAGGGTTGCGTATGCTTCTTTATATCTTTCATTAAGAACTCTGTTTCGCATTCCTACGCAATCTACTACGCTCAGGGTCCTAACGGCCGATCCAACGTTGCCCTCATTAATTCCAAACAGGACACCCAATTGTTACAGATATGTGTATTCGTTTCTGAAATTACCTTCGGCTCCATCTAGTTTAACAGAGTGGATATGGCCGGTCCCAGTCGACGGACCATCCACCATAGGGCTCCATTTGAAAATGGTTTTCAGAATGTTCCAGTACTTTACGGAGCACAAAGCAGCGTTAGTTGTTTGTTTTCTATTTACCTACATAATATAAGTACCCCTTGAGAATATTCTGCATCTTTCCTTTATATAAAAACCTACCCCTATTAAAGATTAGTATCTCGAAGGCGATAACGGTTAGGGCTTTTTACCTGAAATTAGACAAGTTTTTCTATGTTGGTTAATTAAAAGGGTGGTAAAGGAGGGAGAGAGAGAAAAAAAAACACTGTTCTTTGTCTGTATCATCAGACTATAGATATCTCGTACGACTTCTCGAGGTAATAGATAACTAGAAATTCATTGAAGCAATGAGGAAGAGGCGTCGATCTGCATGGTTTCCCGTCTTTCCAGCCACTCAGGGGGAGTGATTTAGGGGAATGCTGCTGTGGGTGCCCCACGGGCCGCGTGTCCTTTCTTCCCACCACATGTTGCTTCTCCTATTAGGAGACAGCGATTGTTGTAATGCCTTCCATATAATCATTATTAATTTTGTTTGTTTCGATTAAATCTATGACTTGATACTCGACAATCCGGTTAACCGTGCTGGAGAAGATCCTATTACGGCGTATTGACAACATCCAATCCAGCAACGCTTTGATATACCGAGTATGGCTCCAGACTGGGGTTGATTAACATGACCTTTTTCTGTTGTTGTTTCATTTTCTATTTTTTTTTTTTTTTTGCCTTCAAAGTAATATAGACTTGGCTTTGTCTCTGACAAGGTGCACTGCCTCCACTGTTACTAATTTATGTCCCCTGGTCGCAACAGCTGACGACATGGTACGAGAAGCGGTACGAAGAGGCTAGATTGTCAACAGCTGCTGAGAAAAATGTCCGCTGTGGCAATGACCGGTGCCTTCAAGTGAACATTACTGGCCACGAACTGACTCGCCCCAGAGCAGTTGGTACCTGAAAAGTACGGAGAGGAGTTTTGGTACTAGTGGATCTTGATCAACACTTTCCAATTGCACTACTCCTAAACTTTCGAACAATCAATCCAATCAAAAGCAACAAAAGCAACGCACCAGAGTGGACGCGTGTACCGAAAGTGGTCGCAGTGCATATATCTGATATTTATGGAAAAACTCGCGTTCATTACGAAGTATCAGTATTGCCACCTATGAGAGTGCGATAATTAACGCTCTCAATTATTGCAATACTTTCTTGTTCCTATCTGAAAATTCCCAGTTTAGCGGATGCAATTTATTCCAATCGACGGTCTCTAGGATGAGGATCGGCAGTGACTCTCCTCCGATGTGGCCACTTTTCGCTAGTAATGTATCCGGTCCACTAAAGGAACAGGGAAACCGGTGCCCACTGGTGAAGGATGTTGATCAGGAGGCTGGGTTCGAACCTCACGACCAAAAATCTCTTGGATGTCATGAAGGCCTACTGACGTAATTTGTGTAAGATGTCGTGTACCACTATATGCACGTATTGCACTCAGAGGTAACCCACAGTGTAACTCGACAACTACCTTTAGTTGTGCCGAGTGCAGAATATTGGCGTAAGAGGGCTAGTATAGTGTGACAGGTGCCAAGGCCGGTGTTCAAGCTTAATTGCTCGGCAGTAGGATTATGGGGACCAGAACTAGCACGCTAAAAACGAACCCACTGTCAAGGGTCCTTTCCTGGATTGGATATGATAAGCATCCTGCTGTGCCTATGGGGCACAAAGTTCAAGAGCATCAATTATCCAGGGTCCTAGATCGGCTCAAACTACGTAAACCTGGGTTGCAAGCCGACGGCGATAGAATGTTTCGTGTACATAAAGCATCGTTTGAGGCGGAGCTGGACCCGGGGTTCCGTCAGAACATCACTTCTCGAAAAAGAACGGTCAGAGGGCCGGCCTCAGCCTTAGATTTCCAACGCCTAACAATGAAATTCGAAACTCTGGCTACTCATTTTTTTTTTTTTTTTTT
>ML742252.1:0-46859 GCA_009193465.1 Aspergillus avenaceus
GTCACCCACCCAACTACTAACCTACCGGCGTGTGGCTTGAGTACGGCTGAGCGGACGGGAAGCCCTATTTTCCACACCCTGTGGTCGTATGTGCTGGTTTTCACTTAGATTCAGTTCAAATAGAGGCAATGTGTACCTAGACTTTCAATGGTATAGGTAGACCCTTGCATCGGAATACTCCGTACACCCCCATCACACATTGCTTATAGAAAATGTGTTATACGGCGGAATTACAGAATGTAATACTCAAATAAGACTTAATTTGGCACTATTGCTATTTCCTACAGTCTGAGTTTCATATACAAACTGAATTAAAAAGCAGGTGGCTATAAGATAAATTTGCCCGGGCCCTATATTGTTAGGGCTGACGACTGCTATAACAATATGGGAAAGGGTCCTAATCGCGTAAGTTAACATCGGGGTAACCCACACAAAGGCATGGACACAACCACTTAAGTCCCGGTTTATTTTGATCGAATACACCCGCTCATTCTAATAATAAACCCAACAGCCGCCTCTCTTCTGTTGGAATCGGACATATATTTTGCAGACAAGCCCTTGGTGGACGGGGCTTTTGAAGTGTACCATGAAGCAATTCTTTCGCAGAGCCCACTCATACTGCTTCAAGAAGACCTGAAAGAAGGTTTCATACTCTTTGTCAAGTTATTTGGCAAGCTCCACACCAAGGTCTGTCTATATCATCGTTTAATTCCCTTGCATCTGATGTCGGCCCAGGATTGTACTGAAAAATTTTAATAACACTGCAGATTCAGTCTGCGTTTTCCTTCTGCCAAAGGCCATCGCCCAGTTCCATCTAATTTCTACATTCTGATCAGCAAGTTCAGTAAGCTAACGGATAGAGAAAAGCGAGGGGCGTATTTCTCTGTATACGAGTATGGTTTTGATGAAGGGGTTGATTATTGAAGTTGCACCCACTGGACTGAGAAAGGCAGATACCTGTGAATACAATGATGAGAGAGTGACCTATCCTAACGGGTATGCTTTTGGAAATCTCTATCCATCATCGCATGTGGTAATAGTAGATTACACTCACTGGCTATATAATATCCAGACCAATCAGTTCTTCAAGCTTACAATAGGAGTATAGGACAGGGGTAACAGTTTATATCATTACTAAGTTATTTATTCACCTGTATACAGTGCTTTTGCTAATAACTGTCCAGGCTATTACTTGGTGGTTGCGTAATGATAGGAATATTACTATCTACTGGCTTGAAACAGAGAACTTTTATTGTGTTTTGCAAGTTGTGGATCTTACGGAACATATATATAGCTAATGCCACTGTAGATGGTTTCAATTATATAGTTGTAATTTACATCAATATTTATAATGTCCGCGCGGATATTTGCACAGCTCAAAGGGATTTGAAGTAAGCCTCGGCAGAAATATGTCCTTATTAAACAGTACAAAGATAGCTCATTTTGGCTGATTATTGAATTGAATTAAAAAACTTCTCAGAGAATAAAATAATGTTTACCACAGTTTCTAGTTTCTATATAAATCCCTATCTTTAGAAAGAAAGTACATACGACCACAGGGTGTGGAGAACAGGGCTTCCCGTCCGCTCAGCCGTACTTAAGCCACACGCCGGCAGGTTAGTAGTTGGGTGGGTGACCACCAGCGAATCCCTGCTGTTGTATGTTTTTCTCTTTTTTATTATATGCTCTCTCCTACATTTCTAGCGTGGCGGGCATTTCCTGTTCACGAGATAACTCCAAACGGTGTATCGCACAGTTGGGTATACGCCTAAAGATTTCTCCACAGATGAGGGTCTCAGGCTTCCCAAGCTTTGTCGAGTGAGACCGAGCTTGATTTGTATTAAAGCATGCTTGATGAATCGCTGTCTTGTTTTGTTGGTCTTGTGAGGCACACCACTTGTGAGCCAAGCCTTTCGAGTTTATAACAGAATTCAAACTGCAACCATTCATCTCGGATTACTAATTCAGCATAACAGCAATGATTCACCGCAATATGCAAAAGCATGATAAACTTTGAGGAGGGGTATTGCAGGGTTGACAAACTTTGCGAGGCCAAACAAGTGAGGAATAGGTGGACAGTACTATTGTGGTCAATTGTCTTCACTGTATTGCTTGAAGCCTTGACTTCCGCACTATATCTATCTGAGGAATCGGTTGATTCGAGTTAATAGACAACCAACTTCGCGCACTAGAATCCTGAGGATAGTCCATTGTACCTTGCTCTATTGCCCACAAAATTGAATCTGCGACTGGTCAGTAGTTCCTCAAGCAGAAGAAAAGCCGTCTTTGCCAGTATTCTCTGACAGAGGGCGCCCCTGTACAAACTGCGTATATCTATCGTTGGCTAAGCAGCCTTCACATGTTTCGCAACATCATTCGCAATGGATACATTTAAATGCACACCTCTCGAAATATCAGGGACATCTTACGAAATGCAATTACTTTCGCCGAGCCAGTTACTTCAGCATCCACAACTCCAATCCATCTGCTCTGTTATTAACGATGCCTACATAACACATTTCCAGAGTCTCGTTCCAGCTTCTGGAGCAACCCGAGTGAAACACCCTTCCGAGCTTGTTAGTGAACTTCACCCTTCTGGCGCCTGCTGTGTCATCTTTGCTTTACAGTCCACTGGACGAGATGTGGAGAGTTACTCTGAGTCATTTCCCGTTGCATTCGCGGCGATCAAGCCATATCAGGTAGAGTTTGAGCACTTCGCTATTGGCGAACGTGTCACCACAGATACAGAAACAGAGTTAAAACCGGAGCGACACGAAGATGGGGCTCAGTTGGACTGGGAGCTAACTGCGGTCGCCGTTCACCAAGACAAATCATATGCAAAAAAAGGGCTTGTGACGCGCTGTATTGTGGAACTCGAGCGATATGTCTGCTCAGCGGTCTCGTCTAGCTTTGGGGGGAAATCAACCAAGGGGGTCGATAACGTGGGTCGTACATCAGAAGTGGTAATCTGGGTGAGAACTATTCAAGAGATGAATGGTACATACTGGGCTCGAAAGGGTTACAAAGCGAGTGCTGTTTATCACTGTTCGAAGGGAGTTCTAGGTGCATTTGACGACTTTCATCTGATTACTTTGGTGAAACGGTTGGCAATCTAATATGTTATAGCTTAATGCACCAAGTGTTGGAAATTAGAAAAACTACCCATTATCCTTACCAACTACCATGTGTAAAGCTATGGTGGGATAGTATTACGCTTCCTTTATATTTACAGGTATACTCTCCAACAGGGTATGTGTACATGAAGCTAGGAGTATTCCTCTATCTGTACGATGCACTGCATCCAGATAGAAAGGGGACAGTCCGCCCACAGTAAATCTTCAAAAGCATGACTTGTCAATAGATAAGTAACATGTAAGCATAAAAGATAGATAACATTGATGCCTTTCACATATTATTCGTTGTTCATGGTCTGGCCCCAGTCCGCAGCAGACACGCCATCAACCCCCCGTTTCTGACCCCAATCCGCGGCAGAAACACGATCGACAGTTTGTCCCCAGTCCGCGGCGGATACACCGTCAACGCTTCGCTTCTGCCCCCAATCAGCAGCGGAGACACGGTCGACGGTTTGGCCCCAGTCAGCAGCAGAGACGCCGTCAACTCCCCGTTTCTCGTGCACAGAAGGGCTCGTTGCTAGTCAAGTGTGTCAGGCATGCTAAATACGCTGTATACAAGTGAAGGGAGATGTCACTAACTAGGGAGAGCGACGGCGCTCGATACGATGAGAATGAATGGTAGAATCTGCATGATTGATGTGGACTTGTGTCTCGAAGGGGCTTTGGTATATCACTGGTTCAGATATGAAATCAGTGGAAAAGAGTATAGAGATAGTTGTTTATGGCTCAATGGTTGATATCAATTGGATTCTTTAGAATGTACATGCTATGAAATTGGATGGTCTGTCTTATATGAGATTCTTCCCAGAGGTAGCACCGTTATCCCTGCCTAAAAAATAGTAATCCGAACTCAACGCGTCGTACACAAGCGAATCAAATTCAGAGATGAATCTACGCACTTCACATATCTTGTCCAATGTTAGACAGTCACGTTCACACAAGCAACACGTCGCTCAAGCGACATGTGCCTAGGACAGCATTTGTGTCATGCGGTGTGATGAATTCTTTCGAAAGCCTGTTACCTATATATGCTGCCAATCAGAAGCATTATCCAGCATAGTCACATGCAAGTAGACAACAACAATGTGAGATACACCGCAATGCAAGCTTCAGCGTAGTAACTTATGTCGCACACCGGTGGTTGACTACCGGATTTCAATTCCTTTATGACATACCATAAACCTTATGCCACTCGGCCTCACCGACACTCCACAAGGAAGAAACTCTATATGGGAAGATCCGCGTGCAAGTGGTTCTATAGGCAAATATCTCATTTTTGTTTACTCTGAGATTGAATTGGGTTATGTTCATATTTTGAATAATACCATATCAGACTACCACCCCTTCTCATATACAGTGTAGGGCTCTGTTGTCTAAAATGGCTCACAAGGAAGATGCTTACATAGCAACCCCATCAACCGACGACTTGTGGCTCGAAGAGGACAAAGGGCTGCTCAGTCAGAGATTGTCCACGTCGCGGTTATCGTTTTATCGTGAATCGCTCCATGTGTTTGGACTCGTTGCTATTGCTTCCATCTTAATTGGTACATTGGCGGGGATAAAGCTTTCACCATTTTTATCAGATGAAGTGTGCGCAGACCCGTCACTTGGAATCTGGTGTAAGCCATAAACCACCCCATTGATTATCTTCCGAGCTGATCATGAAGAAATAGCACCCGCCAACGATCTCATTAAATACAAGACCGTGACATTCGAGTCATACTTTCTAGGACATGAAGATAGTCCATGGACTCGTGCACCAAAGGAGAGTAAAGACGCCTTGTGGGATTCAATATACGAATGTATGTCAATCCCCGTTTGATGTATATCTGACTAACATGCTCTAGTCGGAATCTCAGGGATTTCAGAGAACGAAGCTTCGAATTTACTAAACGAAACACTCACATCTCCCAATGACCCGGACACATACATGATCCAACTGGAGGTGTTTCACCTCATACATTGCCTTAATATGCTACGAAAAGTCGTATATCCGGACCAATACCCGGAGCTGTGGTCATATCATGATAACGGAACGATCAATCATGACACCAGACAAGCAGTACATATTGGTAGGTTACGTTTTTCTTGAATGCCTGGGCTGCGCTAACTAGAACATAGATCACTGCGTCGATGCACTGCGCCAGTCCATTGTCTGCAATGCAGATGTCACTCCCATATCCTTTATTGAGAACCGCTTGGGTCGTGGTATCTTTCCTGATGTGACGGCGACTCATGTTTGTCGCAACTTCGACGAGATTGTAGGATGGGCAAAGGCTCATGAGGTGAGGGATTACCAGGGGAAGCATTTGCATTGATGATAATGGTAAAATAAAGTTGGATAATGAGGGCTGTTCTGATACCGTGGCCGCCATACTTGCATAGATAGGGAAATCAATGGACTACCCATCATGTTTGAGCTGGACAATTATATTATCGGTGTTATTGAGGTTCCTAGGGTCCTTTAATAGACTACCATTTTGCACATGTGTCAAAACATTTACCAAAGTCATGATAAATCGCTAAACCGAGGTGGAAAGCGTGGAGGCATAGGTACGGATGTTGTCAACTTGCCACCTACCTCAGTAAATTATTCCATCTTATGAGTATCCTCCAGGCATCAGGGGTGATTCCTTTGGGTAACAAGTCTTAAACATTGGATAAAACGTCACAGCAGATGCTATAATAATTAACTAAGCACCTGTTCCGCGCGGGGATTGGAGTGGAGCAGGCAACTTAGAGCAGAAATTGTATCAACAAATAGGAAGGCCAGGAACAATATAGGTTCTGACTGTGACGCCACTTCTCCAATGTAGAACTCAAGGATACTTAAGAATTCAAATCCTGGAATACTCAATCATAGCTCAACAACTAAAACCAAGTGTGAAAATGGCCACATCCATCCAACAGTATGTCTCCCACTTCGACGGCATTGAGGGCCTGAAGAAGGTCGAGACCTCGATACCGTCCCCCGGACCCTATGAAGTTCTAGTCCAGATAAGAGCTGTTTCTTTGAACTATCGGGATATGGAAGGTACAGACTAGCACAGACCTATTACAGAAATCTGGATTATAGCTAATAGTAGTTCACTAGTAATCAATGGGGAATACAACCACCACAAAGCCGTCAACCAGGGGTCCGAGATTATCCCTTGTTCGGATATGTCTGGCGTCGTGACCAGTGTCGGAGGTAACGTGTCAAAGTGGAAGGTGGGAGATCGTGTCCTATCGACCTTTGTCCCTGACCATAAAACTGGTCAGTTGACCCAAGAGGCGTTACGCAGCGGCCTTGGACTGCTGGAGCCAGGTGTCCTGGCAACTTATCGTATCTTCAAGGAGGATGCGCTGATCAAGACACCGGACCGCATGAGTCACGAAGAGGCATCCACTCTGCCGATTGCCAGCGTGACAGCGTGGATGGCTCTTAATGGTTTACGACCTCTGGGCCAGAATGGTGGTAAGGGTGAATACATCTTGCTGCAAGGTACGGGAGGTGTTAGTATTTCAGGTCTTTTGTTGGCAAAGGCATCCGGTGCAAAAGGTATTAACTCCTCCCGCCAAATATTAGACAAGCTGAATCCTGACAGACAAAAGTAATCATTACTTCTTCGTCAAACGAGAAACTAGCAAGAGCAAAGGAGCTCGGCGCCGACTTCGGAGTCAACTACAAGGAAAGGCCCGACTGGGAGAATTACGTGATGGAAGTCACCTATGGTCATGGTGCAGATATTATCCTCGAGACAGGCGGTTCGGAGACTCTATCAAAGAGCTTCGCTTGTGCTGCTTATGGCGGCTTAATTTATTGCATTGGATACACATCTGGCAAAATCCAGGCTGCTGGCGATCAGCCAAATGTCAATGTTATGGCTATCAGTCGTTGTCTTACTCTCAAGGGGGTGGTCAACGGACCCACTGACCGATTTGAGGAAATGGCCAGATTTGCCGAGAAGCATCAGATTCGCCCGGTCATTTGTAAGATGTTCAAGTTTGAGGAGGTCAAGGAGGCTTTCAGGTATATGCGGGCTGGCTCGCACTTTGGAAAGATAGTGATTCAGGTCGCGCAGTAGTTTTGTACTAGCTAAGATACATACTTGGGAATATTTGCGAATTCAATACCATTTCACATATCGATATAAATCCCCCATCAAGATAAATCGCATTGTATTATTAATATAGAAAAGTCGAATATCGGATTGCAAAATCATATTTAGCACTGAGTGCGGGGACGCCCTAATGAACTATAGCCTGTTGCAGAATCTCAATGTACAAGTCGCATACAAGTCCGCAGCGTTGCAAATGTACAATACTAAGTTACATCACTCTTAGGTGTAGGGAAATGTCTTCACTGTGCTCATGGAAGGTATCCTCATGATGAATCAGGTCCTAGCGGAATCGACCAATAGGAAGGCCTGGAAACTCCCCAATCCGGAAGTGGGTACATAGGTACCCTATCTACATATAAAAAGCCCTCGTAGCTGGGGACGTCCTTGCTCCCCGTAGCCTTTCTGAATTAGGTTATTGCAAAGTCTTTCAATATGTCTAAGCAAACAGTTTTTCGATTCCCTACCAGAACCTCCTTCGATGATCTTGTATCATGCGAAGAAGGCATTCCCACCCCCAGCAAGCATGAGGTCCTCATCAAGATCCGTGCCATGGCACTGAATTCTCGAGACCTCCAGGTTGCAAAAAACACATACGCCTTCCCCGTCAGTGACAACCTGGTCCCATGCTCGGATGGAGCGGGCGATATTGTCGCCGTAGGCGAAGCGGTTGATGATCTCAAGGAGGGTGACCGGGCCGTGATCAGTTTCAACACTGCTCATTTCTACGGCACACAGAAGAGTTGGTTGACCTGCCAGGGTGGATACATCGACGGAGTGTTGGCGCAATATGTGACCCGACCTGCTTCTAGTGTGGTCAAAGTGCCCACCACGGCTCGACAGAGCTACAGCGAGTTGGTATCTCTGGTTTGCGCAGGAGTTACGGCGTGGAATGGTCTATTTGGAAATGTACCATTGAAGCCCGGGCAGACTGTTCTGGTCCAGGGTGAGTAATAGATCCTTCATTCTCATTGTTATCTTAATGTTATGGCTGGAATCACTGATATTCATGATACTATTCAGGTACGGGTGGTGTCGCATTGACTGCGCTGGCCATCGCGAAAGCTGCAGGGGCAACTACGATTGTCACCTCGTCCAGCGAGGCAAAGCTCGCCCTGGTGAAGGAGAAATTCCAGCCTGACTATTGTATCAACTACAAAGAGTTCCCCGACTGGGCCGGCAAGGCACTCGAGCTGGTCGGTGATCAGGGAATCGATCATATCATTGAGATTGGCGGCGCTGGCACTATCGAGCAAAGTCTCAAGGCAATCGCGTACGGCGGAGTGATCAGCGTGATTGGTTACCTTTCTCAGTATGATGCCACGAAAATGCCTAATGTACCCCTGCTGGCGCTCGCAAAAGGTACAAATGTCCGAGGTATTCTTATCGGGCCAAAGTACATGCTAGAGGATCTGGTCACATTCGTCGACAGAACCAAATTGGCTCTCCCAGTTGAGAAGGAGTTCCGGTATACTCGCGATGATGTTGTGGCCGCCTACAAGGAGCTGGAATCGGGGGCTGGTATTGGGAAGCTGTGTATCCGTCTTGAGTGATTGGCTCTAGGGCAAATTACTAGGATGTGCAGCTACAAATTCATACAACATCAATCAAGGAAATAGACTTTAATCTATGAGAATACTACTATATTACACTTGAGGCCATCGTAGTGAATATATGATTCTGCGTTTTTGTAGTGTAAATGCGAAATTGGTGCTATGTATTTTTCTGCAGATTCCTCCCAGATTACATTTTGCAATGGTGAAACCTGATTTTGAGTAGGAAGATAAAGTTTCATATATAGATTTGTATACATGGCAATTGGAAAAGGAGGAATGTTCCCAGCCCGGCAACAACCCCGATGACACCACCTGGTGGTAGGGCAAAAGAATCAAGCAAATAAAGTGTCGAGCAGATGGAGTTGGTGAGACGTGCTCAACTTCCACATGGATCAAACATGAGTATAGTAGTTGAGCCTCTTGGCTATCTCCAATCTCAAAAATGCGCACTCCATCTGTTCATTTCCATGCAGGATATGGAAAAATGGGTCCTGAATGGAGACGCTGAGCAGGTTCCAGACATTCCAATTGGTTGACATTGGTAGGTCTACCGGCTTCCGGGGCTTCTCATTGGCTATTATCGCCGGCAAATCTGAGCTTCTTACAAATCATCCAAGAAGGAACTATCTTCACTCATACCAAAGCATATCACGTCACATCCCCAATTAACGACGGCTTAACTGAGAACCAAATGCTCTCTAGCTTCCCCTTACCTCAAGATCCCTTACCCAAGCGACGGAAGGTGGGTAGGGCTTGTGACTTCTGCCGAGAACGCCGAGTGCGCTGCGACCCTAGCTCTCCCTGTACGCCATGTGTCCAGAACAATGTCGAGTGCATCCGCGGGACCCCGTCGCCTGGCAATGCTAGGGTCACGGAAGAACAAAGCGCTCAACATGCTCCGCATGGTGAGTACATGGGCTCGGGTGTGATTACTCAACCCGAGCCGATGGCCGTTGCAAGCCCTAGTGCCGCCCCGCCCCAAACGCTGTTGTACCTGTTGGGTTCCAACAACACTTCATGTCGGATGGACTCTGTCGTCGGTTTTGTCTCACAGATTAATGCCTTCTGCTCGGGTGGCACTGCACCTCATTTACGTGAGTCAGTAACAAGCGGGAGTCCCGCCTTAGCACATACCTCCCCCTTTTGCTTCAAGGTGCGAGAAGAGATGCAATCAAAAGGATGCACCTTGTCCTCATCGCAGATTAAGCGCCTACTTGGCATTTTCTGGACGCGTCTCTGGCCGCAAGTACCTATTGTGCGTCAGGAGGACCTCCAGTCTAGCAGCTGGTCGTTGGCGCTCGAACAAGCCATCATAGCCTGCTGCATGCAGTTCGTATACCACTCCCGACTGCATCGTCGGCTCCTGGGGTTGCAATGGCCAGAGTTCGACCCGACCAGCGCGCATGATATCGTCGGGTTACCCTATTTCCAAAGCGCTCTGTCTTCCACCACGCTATTTGAGATCTTCGCAGATCCATCCTTGATCCACGTGCAATGCTACTGCTTCATGGCCCTCTACCTCCTTGACGCAGGGCAACATCAAACCGCGTACAATATGATCGGCATGGCTATTCGCATCGCCCAGTCGCTAGCTCTGGACGTCGATCCCCCGCCAAGCCTAGATACTGGCAAAGCAACGTTACGTCGCCGGATCTGGTGGACCCTCCTCCACCTTGACTTTCGCTGCTGCCGGTACATCGGCGAGTCTGTAAGCATGAGACTACCCAGTTCTATGTGCTCGCCACCACAACCTGAGCTCTAACCCAAACAGCACATCGTACCACACAGCATCGCTGCGACTCACCGCCGCAGCGCTCGCCGTAATGGAAGAAAGCGGACATTCGTCCCCTGTAGGTGATAACGTCAACCTCGAAACCCAAGCCGAGCGACTAACCAACCAACTGCACCATCTAAACCATTGGCGATCAGAAGTCTCCAACATAGCCCAGCTAAACCTCAACGAGGACAACCCACTCCCGGAGATAGAAGAAACCAACAACACCGACCCG
Source organism: Aspergillus avenaceus (assembly GCA_009193465.1). Taxonomy (NCBI): domain Eukaryota; kingdom Fungi; phylum Ascomycota; class Eurotiomycetes; order Eurotiales; family Aspergillaceae; genus Aspergillus; species Aspergillus avenaceus. Next base: position 10,800 of record ML742252.1, read on the forward strand.
CAACACTCACCTCTTCAAACACTCCTATGCACCGTCCTCGAACTCCAACACCACGAAGTCATGATCGCCCTCTACCGCATCTTCATCAAATTCCCCACGCACCAACCACCACACACCTCCAGCCCACGCGCAGACGCCCACGCAGCAACAGCCCTCAACCACGCCGTATCCAGCATGTCACAGAAGCTTATCCAGATCCGACAAGGTGTCCTCACAAACGCTCGAAAGAAATTTTGGCCGACGGACCCAATTGTCTTATCAACCATCATCATATCCAACAGCCCGTTCCTTATTAACTCGGCTAGAAAGAAATGCGCATTCTTTGCGATAATTGTTATTTTACTCACATTGGAAACTAGATAATCCTTCTCCGAAAATTATTTCCCGGCCTTCGTGGATCTTATCCTAAGCCGTCTCATACTTGCGTCGGAAGCCATCGCTACTGCTTATATGTGTCTTCACCGGTCGCTTGCCCTTTCTACGACGATGAAACTACAATCATGGCTCTCAGTGAAAAACAAAAGTAGAGCTAGGGTAGGGATGTGGGTCATGTCTCACCAAGTCCACTCAAATACCAATGATATCGACATTGCGCACAAGCCACAGAGCTAGAAACTTAAGACTGTGGATCCTTATTGTTGAACCACTCCTTAGCGGGTCAACCTATCTATATAAAGTGAAGATATCCCCCCGCTACCTCTAATAGTATCAGTTTTACTAGACATACGCTCTTTGCAAAGAAATCACAAGCAACCATGGCCATTTTACCATCCCATCATTCCACAGCTCGATTCTGCTCTTTGGCCATATTCATCTCAAGTCTCTGTTTCTACTACGCTTATTTTCAAGGTGTTGAGCTTGATATCAAATCCATATTCTTATTGTACGCTAGCCTCAGCTGCTACATCGCGTTTAATTATTGATCCGTGACCCTTTCATTCCTGACTGTTGTCGCGAGTTTAGCCGCACGCATTCCGGTCAATGTTTGCGATCATGGTCATGTCGCTGCTGTTCGGGTGCGGCATTAGTTGGCGATGTTGAGTTTTAGTAGGGTTCATCTTGCTGTAGATTCCCATGGGCTCTGCTAACCCGAGCAAGTGCTGTAGGTTATAGAAGGGATAACATGGTATTGTATCTATCTTTCACATACTGTAGTGACATAAAACATCCATGTCTTTTTGCAAAAGCACTTGGATAGGAGATAGACTAAGAGGCAAGCGACCGCGATAGTCTTTCTAACAGCAAAGAGACAATGTCGTGGATTGCGATGGTGACAGGGTGTGGAAGGGAGTCTGCCAGCCTGGAAAAATTGAATTCAACAAGTTCACAAATCTAGACGAAAGTAAATAAGGGTTAATGAAAAGAACAAATAGGTTCGAAGGTGTAAATAGGAAAGCCTACACTTCCTCTTATGGCCACGGCCACAACAGCGCACTTCAGACAATGAACAAGTCCCATATCTTTGGAGAGACATGGTTTGATCATGCCCACAAGATAAATGCGGACCGGTTCAAGACAATCCGAGAATGAAGCCGCCCAGATCGGCCGTTTCCGGGGAAGTATATTGTGGTTCGCAGCTCTGAAGAATGTCGCGACCCACATGTTCATCATTCCTCACCCCGGTTTGTTTAAATAAATTGAAACCGACCAGATTAACTCAGGATAGATTTAATACGGCAAAATTCTCTTGAGCCATGCCACAAGGAAAATTTTTATTCAAAGGGATCTTATTCAGGTGCTCAAATTTGAATTTTTTATAACTTCATTTAAGTACTCTTGGTTTATCGATTGATCAGCCTAGAAGGTACATAGGTACTCGCAACTGATCAACTAAAAACACAAATTCAACCCGAATGCGACCAACCTCTGCTCTGGCGTGACTGTGTTTGCTGTCTGGTGGTATATTTTGTAGTCAGCAAAACGATGAGTGGCATTTGCTATCAATTTGTCTCGATAGGGTTGCTTGACGTTTGCGGAAGTGGAGACCGGAGCTGGATCAGGACAACTCAAGTCGGTACATTCATGTTTTAACCACATACTACTGTAGCAGCTACTACTGTACCGCCTATAGCCAATTTCTTGCGAAAGCAGTTGACACACTTCAGTCATAATGAACATTCTGTCACAGAATTCCCCTGACCATCTTTTCAAATCCCTCACAGCCACCTACTAGAATGTTTATCTAGAAAATGCATTGTCCCTGGGCATATCTATCTTGGTTGCTTTACTTCAGCAGCTTTGTGACAGCAGATCACCACACCCACTATGACCGTCTCTGCCCAGGCAATAAACCCATTACAATTGGCCAAGTAGTTTATAACACCGCCTGCGATCGAAGCGATCAATCACCCTCTCTCGTTCGGAAGCTTGGCTCCCTGTCTGGGTCTACACCAGAGCAATGTGCCGAAGCATGCGAACATGATAAAGATGCCTGCAAATATATTGTATGGGGTCCTGGTGCATGTTTCCACTCGTCCGCCAGCGTCCCTACACCATTTAATGTTCCTGGGGCTATTTTATTGTCCACAGTTCCAGCATTTACGAAGACTCCAGCAGAACTACAAACCGAGTTTGATAACTGTACGACTCTGAGAACGCAGGCAGAGATTGAAAGAGATAATTACAAAAAGAAGGTGGACGAGTTAACCCAGAAGATCTGGGGACCGAACAAGCTAGATCCGACCGACTTTCAATGTGAGTTTAACTAAGCCCTATAATAACGGTCAGGCGGAGTTAATATCCCATTAGGCGTGGCAGCAAATGATGGAAAGGTTATCACCGTTAAAGACAACAAATACAGGATTCATTTCCATGATAGTATGTGCTCCTTTTTCTTGACACTATCATCCCTAGACTCGTCGGCTCTAATATCTACCTTGCAGAGATTTTGCAGCATCCCAATTCTGTCGAAGGGGCGAGGGACAATGGTATTGAATATGATACTAATTGGTGGACGCGCGATCAAAGCATAGAGAGTTGCGTAAAGATTTGCGACTCGATGAGAGCCAAGGGGTCTTCGCCAAGGTGTACCAGGGTTGAGGTCAATGACCAGGGTCGTTGCTTCCCACAGCGTGTGATAGATCAAAATAAAGCGGACGGCCAGCTGCGCAGATCTCGCAGTATATGTGCGGCAATCAAGATTTGATAGTTGTTGTAAATAAATTGGGGATTATGATGGTCCCAACTAAGCGCTTACATTTATGGAGGCGGGAGAGCTGGCCAGCCCTATCTAATTTGTTAGGTCCATACAACAACATCACAGCCGCTATCCAATATACAAGAAAACAATTTTTGGTACGACCTATTTCAACAGAGAGAAAATAAAAACAAAAACATACAACAGCAGGGATTCGCTGGTGGTCACCCACCCAACTACTAACCTGCCGGCGTGTGGCTTAAGTACGGCTGAGCGGACGGGAAGCCCTGTTCTCCACACCCTGTGGTCGTATGTACTATCTCTCTAAAGATAAAAGATTATATAGCATAGAAATCTATAGTTTGACCTATCTCATACTAGGTTCAAAGATGGAAGGGAAGTACAGAGATTACATGACAACATCAAGAGGCATCCCCCTTGTACTAACTACTTAGTCCCAACACTCAGTATCGGGAAGACAACCACGCCATCAAATCAAAACCGATGAGCTGATTAGAAAGGTGTTAAAAGCCCTGGGCTCCGCCAGTCTTGTTGTTAGACACAATCATTAACTGAATGAAAAGACTGCGAGTGGCAAGACCAGTTTGGTATATTGAGAACTGTGGTTAATTTCGACCCATTGGCTATGACGTACTCTACAACCTAGCGGTTGTGAACCAATAGACAAGGTATATCTGGAGGACATGTCAAGTTCATATCACATCAGCTTCACAGTACCATATGCCACAGACGCCTGTCGGTCATCTTTACTTCTTCCGGTATAAAAAAATTTTTTTTTTCTGGAAAGAAAGGCTAAGACCAACAACAGAGGCCCCATCTACCAACAGAATATCCACTGCCGAGTTAAAACCATGATAGTTTCGACTTTCGAGTACCCCCAATCGCAGCTCAACAACTGGGCAAATCCATCAATCTGTACGGGTTGCAGCTGCCGTAAATGTGGCCAGTGTAACACAATTATTTACCCAAAGATCAGTAGACAGCGGAAGCCTTGGTTTCTCCCAACTTTTGTCATCGTCGTATACCGGATCTTCAACTAGCCACATTGCAGAGTGTCAACAAGACCTTCGATATCATGGTCACCACAATTGGGCATACGCATTTGTTTACTATCCAAATTGGGGCATTCGGATAGTTGGTGAAAGACGGGTACCATCTTCAGCCAAGAGCTATGCCTAGACTCTTCAAAGGATGTAATCTAATATATACTAAACCAGCTTGTGCACAGCAGATACTTGCTTGCCCATTTTCTTCTGTATCCTAAGACTGTATGGTGGGACTAATTCTCTGGCCTTCTTGAAGGGAGAATAGGTAAACACGAATTTCATTGTGGCATTAGCAAAATTCAAACTAGGCTAACCCTAGCATACTAGGCTCTCGCTAGGAGAATATATCGAGAATTGAGAAACTATTATGGCCTCTTGAGTTCTATATTTTTGCTTTTATTAAAGGGACATGGTATAATCACTAAGGAGATTCAAATAAATACAACATCATAGTTCTACATGTACATCAACCGGGTGATAAACAGAAGTATACATTACGTTTCTCGCCCTTTGCTCCAAACACCTAGGACTGATACCAAAGCCAAGCGCACTATGCCCATTACCGACGAATACAACTTCAAGATTCTACTTTACACTTTAGATGTAGACTTGATGTCTGCAAAGGGTTTTACCAACTGGTCAATATACATTAGTACCATTTTTATGCTTGTTCTTTTAACCTAACTTAGACCAGGATCTACTTTTTCCCATGTCAATACACCTCCGATATTCACCATTAAACATTAAAGTATATCGTATCAGCCATGAGTTCTGCTTAGCAGGGGAAAATTATGATATAACAATAGCAAGTTATAACTTATTACTAATTCCATTTGTCTCCCCACCATGTTTCACTTTTGTCATTTTATTCCATTTAGATTTTCGGGACTCATGCCCAACCAAGCGGTAGAAAAATGGACCCAATATAGCAGGGGGGGGGAAACGCAGTTACCTCAGACAACAACAGTCTGACTAACCTTGTTTATCAGATCATTGAACCCTACACCCGAGCTGGTGATCATAGCATTATCGTACTGGTCCCTCACCCGCCTCCAGAGGTCCTGGCGGAGGTTGCAGCTGAGCGTCGTATACTTGAAGGTCAGATTCACCTTCTGAACACTGCTTTGGCTCTTGCCATTTTTGATAATTTGCGTAAAGGTTCTTGCAGCACAGCTGATGTAAAAGATCTTCATTTTCGGTGTCACAACGCGGAAGGCTGAGCCAGGAAGAGGTTCCACAGGAAGCGAGCCCCGATTGATAGTGAAGCAAAGGTCATTGTTCTCATCGACATTGCCACTAGCGATTGAGCGTGAAAACTCGGTCAGCGTCTTGTCGAGCGTTTTGTAAGCGTCCTGGTTCTCATTGAATTTGAACTCTTCTGCGAAGTTTCGCAAAAACTCCGTGTGCACCTGTCGTGCCTCGCATGTCTTGTTAAACTGAGAGTTTGTGAACTGCGGGTTGATAAGAAATCCCCTTAGGGCGGGACTAAGGGGAGCATTCAAGTACGCATTGGCACAGATTTGCATGTATTTGTTGGTCTCATAAAGTGGGCTGATCTGGTGACCTGCCTGTCGACTTGCTTGGTCTAAGGCGTCTGATGCAAGTAACATCATCACTGATGATACGCTGTCCAAGTCTGCTTTCGCGTCAAGACTGGGCTGAATCAGTTTTGGGTCAACGACACTCTCGCCCGGCAGAAGGACAACGTTGACGAAAGGGGGTGGAGTACCACCGCCGCCGCCGCCGCCGCCGATAGAACTTGGGATGGCGCCGCCAATTGACTTTGGCATCGGGTTAGATGGAGCAGTCGCCCCGATCAAGCTCAGAAAGGTAGAAGCACCACCAGGGGTTGCACCTCCAGCACCTGGAGTACCAGTTGTGTACAGCATAGTCTCCGCATCGGCCGCGTCATCCTCATCAGCAATACCCAGTACTTTCTCAAAGACAGTGTTAGCCCTCAAAGGGGTGGCTCCAGCACTCTTGTAGAGGTTGTGGCCATGAGAGTTCAGTTTCATTTCAACCTTAGCCTCGGGATGGCTACCATCTTTCCCATACTCAAGAGATAGCCCGTGGCCACTGTCGACGAAGGCTGTCACAGTTCCCGGGGCGAGGGAGAGCTCTGAGGGCAAAACATAGCAATCGTCGCTCTCCTTGTCCGGATTGTGGAAATATATTTCCTCGATCTCTGCTGAAAAGTCCAAGAGGTCCTTGCCAATAGGAATTTCCAATGGCGATGCAGGAGGGAAAGAAAGAAACAGGGAGTGCTCAGTGGAATTGACCACTCGGCAATTTTGAAATTTGAGAGGTGCCATGATGATTAGGTGTTCAAAGTGGATGAAATGACGAGATTGATCTAGATTGAATTGCAATGTTTGTAGAAGATAAGTACTAGAGAAAATTCAATACCTCGTCTTATATCTTGAGTGGCGTGAAACCGATTTCTCCTAAATGATGCCACCAGTGTTTGTCGCTTCCGTGAACGTATTGGCTACTCAAATACATGACATCAAGTCTATGAGATTATTTATCCGCTTGCGGAAGGGGTGATATCACATAAGATGGTGTTCCCAGGGTAGATGTTATCCGTTCGAACAGGACCATGGTGCGGCAACATACAATATTAGGTCGTATATGACACTAATACGTAGTTTTGACTGCCTGTACGTTTTCGGAATCAGCCTTTGTGTTGCATGCAGCGCGTGCCATGGTTGTTTAGTCAATGACGTTAACAAATATTCTCTGGAAACCCTGGTTTCAGCATGATTGCTTTTTGTAATGTTAAGCGATGTAGTATCTCTATCCGTTCGCATTGACGTAAGTGGTGACTCACGAGAAGACTGTCTAACTTTGGATGATCGAAAAATTTTACAAGCAGCTCACTGAGGGCTGTATACATCTGACCAGATTTTAAGTCTGCTATTTAATTGGATCTCCATCCTATAAGCTCATCCCGGGTTTTACGGACATACCATTTACTCCCTTATAGGTTCTTGTCGTTTTCCACTATTTCTGCCAGGATTCGCACTTTACAATATGGCTACATCTGATTCCTTCGATGCTCTACGGACGTTACTTGAAGCTGCGTTAAAGACCCCAAAGGAACAGGTCTTGTCCGGTCACATTCCTTTGCCCCCAAAACTTCTCCTTACTTCAACAGGCGAAGTACACAGTCAGACATCTACAAATGTGCTTGAAATGACAAGCACAATCTTTGTCGGTTTAGCCTATGACTTGCTCCAGAACCAAACATACAACAAAATCCAGTCCTCCGAGCATGCCATTCGAGCTTTGAACGATGTCAGTCAGAATGCCAGCGATCAGCTTTCAAAGCTCAAGCAAATGCTGAATGTGAAACTCAACCCTCGAATTGTAATCAATCGAAACATACCGAGAGAGCATTTGCACCGAGAGTTTTTGAGAGTACTTTTCGAGGATGTGGTTGTCAGTGGAGGCGTAGCGCACGAACTGGATCGCCAGCTTACCGATTTTGTGGACGCCCTTTCTTCTCTCCCGATAGAATCCAACGGTGAAGAAGTGGCATTTACCTTTTTTGTTAGCGAGGTGAATCGGAAGACTATCCCTGGCCAATCATATACGCACCCCGTTGAGGTCTCTTCAATCAAGCTGCACCTCTTGCGGATGAGAACCGATGTCTATCGCGAACTGATCAAGAAGCAACCCGAGGCTCCCCCGCACTCATATAAGACGCACAAGGCGGCTAGACATACTAGCCACACCACAGCGCATACAAGACATGGAGAATGGCCCTTAAATTGGAGCAATCTGTGGGGTCGAAACACTGAAACCCAGGAAGACGAGGAACCAGAAGAGCCCGATGTAGTGGCTCTCAAGGCGCAATACTTCATCATCACCGCGGAAGTGGATACTGCAGAGTTTCAAGCGCGACGAGAGCAGCTAGAGCACTTCTTCAGGACTGCAACGGGCATGGGAATGAAGGAATACGCCGATAGGACCACCAAAGTGCTGTTTGTGTAATTAGTATAATAAGCGTACAAATCCCAATGAAATTCCGCTGTTTTGTGTGTTATTAACGCATATGTTAAAAATATGTAGGATAAAGGCTATACAATCCGTGAAATTCTCGAAATTTTAATAAAAGCTCTGCTATCTGTTGCAAGGACACTAGTATCCTAGGCTTTTAAAACATTCCATACCTCTCACCTGTGGAACGGGAACAGATATGATTACTACCTATCCTTTGCTATTTGGCTGGCATACTCGGGATGTGGAACGCACCTCTTTTATAGCCCGCGTACGTACTGTTAGATATTGCAACAGTACATCACATAAGAATACCACAAACCAACAGCCAGCGACGACTCAGTAGACAAGCACTAATAGAACACACAGAGCTGGAATCAAGTCACTTCCACCATCCAACCTCCCGTTGTCTTAGTTAACAAAGAAAGTTGAGTCATGGTTTGGTTTTGGTCGGATACCCCAGGAGTCGATACCATTTGCTAGACTACAAGCTCGGAGATTTTTGTCGTAGTCCAACGCGTGGCAAGAGGTACTCTGAGAACATCTGTTCACGCATTCATCAAATGACACGGAATACGAATTCAGAGGTGCGACAAGGCCTGTATCGTGTCAGTAGTCAGTTGAGCTCCCGTCGAACAAAAAGAAAACAACGTACTGAAGCCATGGAAAGTGATTATCTTTTGCCCATTCAGTCTACGGGTTGTCCAGAATCCTTCACTAACTATCCCAGGCATTAGCATCAAGCCAATCATTCTATTACCCTGAAAAGCTCACCGATCGCCGGGGCGGAGTCCCATTCATTAAGCGAAGACTCGCAGGCCTTATAGGAAGACTGGCAGGCTTTAAGGGAAGACTCGCAGGCATCGCAGTTAGCGGGGGGTGCAGTCTTCTCTTCCCAGGTCATCCAAACATAGCCATTTCTCTTGACTGGTCCGCCAAAATAACTATCTGTGCTGGACCAGCAAATTTGTTGCGCTTCGTCCCAGGCAGCACCCTTGCAACTTTTGTCACCACAAACATTGGCGCATGCTTTCAATGTTGCTACACCATGTACCTGCTTGATTCCATTGAGAGGAAGGGTATCACAGTAGACTGTGACCTCGTACCCTGGAGTGACCTCTACGTGCTGATTGTCCCTGGTCGGGCAGAACTTGCCATATTCCCAGCCGCCCGGGGGAACATTCTGCTGAGCAACAGAGGAAGATCCCTGGAAAAGAATATACGTAATGAACAATGCGATGTTATGAATTCTCATTGTGAAGAAAGGAGCAGGCGAGAGAGGTTACACGAGAGTATAAGCAACTGAATAGACCAAAATTGAAAGATAGGTTGATGGACAATGGGGTGTGAGTGTATCGTATCCCCCAATGCAGAGTATTTAAGTCCAATGGTCACTGTGGAGAGGAACCGCAGGTGCGGGCTATAACTTGCGTTTGCGGCATGATCTTGGGTCCGCAACGTCAGTGGAATACATCTATTTTCGTCTCACTTTCGAATGCGTCATAATGTATGGTAGTTCTAGACCGCGTGTCCTAGACCGGACTTTGTAGCGCCCAAGGGACGTGGATAATTCTATCCAAGATGTATGACACATTCGACTGTTCATTTGTGTCTCTCAATCTAGTATTTGCTAGCAACCAAGTAATTCAAGACTGGAAATTCTAAAATATCCTTTAAAGTATAATAGATAAATCTTTTAATTTACAGTATAGAACAATATACTGTATAATAGCTAAGATTATGGATTTATTCTATTTATCAATTACTGTAGGCCTGCCTGCTTGATGTATTGAATTCCTGTTGTATTAAAGGCGTTTCAGGGGCCATGATTGAAGAAATAAAAAATGGTAGGAAAACCGCGTGGTCGTGGGTTGACGCGTTTCGTACGGAAACTTCTGGTGGGGACTGTTATAAACCAAATCGTGGCAACAGTTAGGGAATGTTACAGCAGCTCTATAGTCCTGAGGTCCTGCATACCACAATAACCCTTTAGGACCCACGGACCGATCACCTTCCGCATCAAGTCGCAGTCCCTCTACTCTGTCTTGATCTCCTTTCCCCAGCCTGTCGCTGTTTCATCTTTCTTAGTTCTAATTAGGATATCTTATCCCGTACTATTGGAATGAAAAATTCTCAACTTGTATTGTTTTATATTTCTGTCGCTACTATACAAACAATGAAATTACAACTCCTCACTGCCTCTGTGTTGTTCGGATATGTTTCCGCCGCCCTCCATAAACTGAAGCTCAAACAGCTGCAGCAATCTGTGAGTTAGGTTCCATATGCTTCATGCTGAAGGGGTTTTTTTTTTTTTTTTTTGACATGAATAACTGATTGAGCTATGCCCAGCAATTTGATGATATCGACGTCTATACTCGCGCTCTCGGCCAGAAGTACATGAAAATAAACCAGAATGTACTAAGAGGCCAGCAGATAGGTGGTATGGACCGCCATGATATACCAGTCCAAAACCATCTGAATGCACAATGTACGAGACATTCCGAGTTTTACTACTGCAGTGGATATGTTGTTAATATGGGTAGATTTCGCTCAAATTGAGCTGGGCACCCCTCCCCAGACATTCAAAGTTGTTCTTGATACAGGCAGCGCGAATCTTTGGGTCCCCTCGATTACATGCCCCTCCCTTGCCTGCAGGCTGCATCAAAAATACGATTCATCAGTGTCCTCCACATATCGGAGGAACGATACTGACTTTGCTATTACATATGGCACCGGCAGCCTGACTGGACATATATCCGAGGAGACCCTGAGTATAGGGGATCTCAAGATCCATAGCCAACTCTTTGCTGAGGCCACATCTGTGTTTGGGCGTGCCTTAGAATTTGCTAAGTTCGACGGTATTCTTGGGCTAGGGTTTGACTCCATTTCCGTGCATCACACTCCACCTCCTTTCTATAATATGTTGGACCAGGAACTTTTGGACGAACCAGTTTTTGCTCTCTATTTGAACGATAAACAGAACAAGGGGGGTGATGAGTCGGAAGTAACATTTGGGGGTATCGATAACAGTCGGTACGTTGGCAACTTGACGATGGTCCCGCTGAGACGCGAAGCCCACTGGGAGGTGCCATTGGATGCTATTACTCTCGGTGAAAATACAACTTACACGGAAGACATGGGGGTGATTCTTGATAGCGGGACTACGTACATGAGCCTTCCAGTTGACCTTGCTGAGTCCCTGTGAGTTCAATATCACTTACACCTTCAGGTTGCCATGCTTATTTTTACTCTTCTAGGAACAGCGAGATAGGTGCTAGGAAAGGCCACAACGGCCAGTACACGGTTAGGTGCAAGGACCGCGATTCTTTGCCTGACTTAAGCTTCAGCATAGGTGGCTCCAACTTCAGTCTTACACCTCTAGATTACACCCAGAAGCAAAGAGATGTGTGCGTCAGCGTAATACGGGGTGTTGATTTCCCGGAACCACTGGGCCCCTTGGCGATACTAGGAGATGTATTCCTCAGGAGATGGTACAGTGTGTATGATTTCGGCAACCGCGCTATTGGCCTGGCCAAGAGCATATAATCCACCCAGGTCTATTCAGAGCTGATCGATGTGACCACTCTTAGATTATATTTGGCGGTGTGTTATGTTGGAATGCTGTTCTCAGCATTGAAGATAAAAATGTAGATTGAGTACACAGTATTAGTAAGGTTGCTTGATCTATTTAGAGCTTGTTTCTATCAGAGACGGGTATAGTACGGATTTAGCTGGAATAATATATATCCCGGTGTTATTTATTCCAGTCATTATCAGAGCAGATTCTATTTGTGGAGATACTTGAGGCTTGGGTGATTTAACCAAAGGCAATAAACACCAAAGCTGGATCGGCCTCATAATACTGCATTTATGCAGTGGGGTGTTCTTTACGTTTATATCATCAAAGCCAAAGTTCTCATCATGCCAGTTTCAGCCTTTACCACTCCCCTGTCTTGGAATTATGGGAGCGATGTTTGAATATTATTGGGAAACGGTGGTCGGGGGGGAGTCATTGTGTTCTAGTAATAGTATCTCGTCTGGATTTGTCCAACACACTGGTTTCGGTCCTTCCAGGTGCTGCTGCTGGCTATCACGGATCCAATAAGGCTTTTTGTGGCGAAGCTCAATCCTGCAGATATGCGTATATCAGATAAGCCATGGAAGCAGCGCGGAATAATCTGTTTCCAAGCAAGTGTAGCAAGTGGATAAATTACATCACATCTGATTGTCGATAAGGTGCGACACGCTATGGTCGCTATCAACTTTATACTGTGATCCAACATATCCAACCAGTACATATACTACCTGTGAAATACTTCCCTGAATTACAGATTTACAAAATCTTGATTAGAATGGAGTTTCTTCACAGGCCATACTATCATCCACTTGAAAAAAAACTTTCGTTTCATTTTCATGTAGAGATACAGCTGCGTATGTTTGCCATTAATGTCAATAGAAGACATTTAAAGCAGCTTCGGTCTACAGATCACTTGAGACAAGGTATCAAAATTGCTCATCGCCTTCTAACTAATGGTACTAATATCGATCGCTAAGTCTTGATAGACATTGCTGAATGAACTCACTATAATGATTTGAATCTACACTTCCCGTCATCATCATTATGCAGAGTCAAAGATAGTTGTTTTGATTTCGGGTAGGGCCCAGATTATTTCCACCTCAACCATTGGCTTCTATTTGTTTTCCACTATATCCCGAAGCGTTGGAGAAGCGTATGAAGCCGACATCATAACACAAAGAACATGTAGCTTGGCATAGTTCCCATGTCATCCTTTTGTGCATTACCCATCCTAGTGACAGTATGTTAACTGGCAACAAAAATGTATACCATGGTTGTGACAAATACACAAACTCCACAATCACAAGTCATCATAGCTCACTGTTAAAACAGATATTTTCCTGGCTGTTGGTAGTGTTCTTTCATCTCAAACTTCATTTTATTTGGCTTGCGCCGGAACAAGGACGACAAGTAAATGGATCAAATTCACAGGAGCGTGCATCATTATGTTATGACGCTATTTTCCGCTTGCGTCGATAACTGTGAAAAGTCAATTACATCATGTCTAGAAATGTGCTCTGGTTTCTGTGTGATTTGAACTTATTTTTGCAGAATGTATCACCCCCACTTCAGTATGGGGAGAGCTGAATGTTACTCCCATCTATGGAACATGCTGGGTCCATAATCTGTCCAAGAATGCAATGCTTTCCGCTCCCGGAAGAGAGTGACTTCACGATATTCTGACCCAACCTGCAAATTTTTACAGCAATGGGAAACACTAACTGCATTCTACTCAATTGGCAGCAAATTGAAATATGGAACTGGATAAAAAATTTCAACACTCTAAGATCCCAGGAGTACCAATAAAATGTTTCGGAAATGAACAGGAGTCAAATAGTCATATTTGCTATTAACAGTTAACAACCTATAACTATAACAATAATAACTAATTATATAGTACAACTGAGGATAGATTATACAAATCCTTTGATAGAAAGAACTCTCTCCCGGGCTGAATATCTCAAACTGATAGTTCTTATAAATACAGTATTTTCTATCCTCCGGACTGAACACAGCAACCTAACAGATATCATAAACAGTCTACTCTTAACTGTCTATCTAACTGGACAGTTACTGGAAAATAGGAACTATAAATCTTTAATAATAAAGATTGTTCTCCAAAATAGATATACCAGACAGATAGCTTCTGTAAGCCTTCAGATAAAGAAAGTAATTACTGCCCTAATTGGATTTACCAGACAGACAGTAACTGTCAACTCTTATCATTACAGTATAACTCAGGCCTTGTTTGTTCCCTGTCCAATCTATATCTATACTATCTTTAATACAGGTAATATACTCCAGATTATTTGAATAAGTTATATCAATATAAATTTATCTTAGATCGATTGTATATATTCTGAGGATATTGCTTGTATCAGTATATTTTTCTAATTTATTATATAGAAGACAAATCTTTAAACCTGTAATACATTTGTTTAATATATTTACTATACAGTAGTGAATAGATTAGTTCTCTGATTGCTTAGGTATCTATATACTGTAATAATAATTGATCTAATTTTGAATAGGATTGCATTCGAAGCTTTTTTTGAGAGCACATAACTCGGAGGGATAGAAAGAGTAATGTACAAATTGATTGAATATCCCTAATTAACTGCACAAAATTCTGATTGGATTGTCTAACACGCCCATTTGTTCACCCAAGTGACTCAGCTTACCCACTCCCTCACCTGCACTCTGGACAACATCATCCAAATCATCCACACTCACCCTGCAACTTGACAGTACTCACTTGTAAAGCAGCAACCTTCAAAAGACCCATTTCCCAGTTGTCCGTGTTTGTTTTGTGGCTTAAGTACGGTTGAGCGGACAGTAAACCCTGTTCTCCACACCCTATGTATTGGAGTTTAACCCAACAGTGGGTTGGCTCTATATAATGTAATGAACTTAACATGATAAAACCCTGATTATAACTCACAACCCAGTCTATGCTATATTTAGAGTACACTGTGAATCAGGTCTGAGACCCACATTAGCCCATATAGTCTACAGCGGATATGGAAACTTCCGCCCTCGGGAGTACAGGACCAAAGTAGTTAATGAACTGAAAGCTTACTTTTCAGATTTTAATTTTGGTATTCGGCTCATTTCTAACTAAACTGGCTCATTGTGTGGAAATGAAGTTCAGTTTCTATCTGAAACAAATATAGTGCATGGTATACCGCATGATGAACTGTGTGACCTGTCTGCCCCCTTCACATTATTGTTATGGAATTTGTGACCGTACAGCAGTACCAAAACTTCAGTTTGGTGCCAATTGAGCTCTCGTAACTCTCCTCTGCCGTCGAGGCTGGATGATTCTGAAAAAAGGAATGGTAAAAAGGGCTAAAAACATACAACAGTAGGGATTCGCTGGTGGTCACCCACCCAACTACTAACCTACCGGCGTGTGGCTTGAGTACGGCTGAGCGGACGGGAAGCCCTATTTTCCACACCCTGTGGTCGTATGTACTTACTTTTTTGAAACAATAAATCTTATTCTGTACTTCTTCAATACAAGACATTCATACAGGAAATTCTAGAAAAGAAAACTGTCTTAGGGCATGGTCAAATAAATCGGTTAGAAGATGAGGGTAGTTGGGGGTTACTAGTATTAATCACTGCCCGTGGATGCGACGAAGTCTCGCGCCTTCAATGAGTATTTTGGAATAGTATTCTATGTCTAACTGTCTAAGAGATACGACGGCATGTGTAGATACTTTTAATATATATGCTTTATTCATTCATCTTGCGACATGCTAAGTTGGTTGGGTGTTTAAAATGATTTGTTGTTGGAATAGGCATTCCCCACTCGAACAGAGTTCTATTCAAGGCTAAATCCCCTAAAAGGCTCCAGAACTCCCATCATTCTGCATATATGTAAGTTTTCCTCCGCAATTAGTGATTAGTTGCCCGTTGAAAACCTTTCTTCTCTACAACAAAGAGTTTTCAAAGTAAAGAATGCGCTCGATTAGATCGGGTAACTCTGATTTTGTCTCACGCCCGATATCCCTCGTCCACGCCCTGCTTATTTTATTAAAGTTTGACCAAAACGTGCCCTATACTGCCCTATCACCGATGTCTAATTGACCAACTTCCCAACACAGCATAGATATAGCTCATCACATATTTATGGAATAATTTACATTAGATTCAAAGATACAACCTCAAAAAGTCATCTCGCAACGCACTAGGAGATATCGGACCCGACAGGAGAGCTATGTCATAAATGTAACCATTCCAATATCCACAACGATAACAGAATATTTAACCCACTTGCCCGGTGCCCAGTGCCCCGCCGCAAATTCACAAAGGCAAAGGTAATCAGTAAGCCACCCGGGGTATCCTTATAAGAACATTCAATTAAATGCTATCTGACCGACTCCGGTATTACTGGTATCTATTCGATGACTTACAACCATCCTCATCTTTTCAAATTTCGCCGTACTTTGAGCTATCCTGACCATATTCCCTCCCTCCGCTCTAGTAACAAGCATTAACCATGTTTCGAGTTTTCCTCATCATCGCGGTATTTCTTGCCGGCCAAGTGATTGCGACGAACCCCGGCCCCAGCAGAGATCCGGATACCTGGAGTATAAGCTCCGGAGAGACCTTGACTGGCGGTGGTATCGGCAGCCAGGGTGGTAACTCAGGAAGGCGTCCTGGCGATAACTCGGGATTGCGTCCTGGCGATAACTCGGGATTGCGTCCTGGCGGTAACTCGGGATCGCGTCCTGGTACTCAGACAATGAATGACTATCCGCAATGGAATAACGGTCCATATAATGAACCTGCGCACCCCGAGCGACCCACCGACCTCCCTAGCCTGACAGCGGCCCGCCGCCGGATGCAGCGTGATTGCACAAACATCCGAATACACATTAAGCAACCCCCAAGACAAATGTACTACCTACGATCACTCGAAATCCTAAAAGCGAAATGCAAACGCAATGGACGCTTTATGCCAGCTCAAGAGACCGAACTGGATCTAAATACGTGCTTTGGCTGGAATAACGGGTTCTTTCCTCTTACACAGTATAGATGATCCCATTCACCCTTTATATATACAGACAATTACTGATGGTTGCAGTGGGCTCGGGCTGATAAGGGGAATGTGTGGTAATTGCAGGTATCATCAAGAGCAGCATCGGCCGGTTCATGAGTTGAATACACCCAACGTTAAGTGTAGTTGTGAAGCTCAAACATGGCAAGGCCCAATCCTGTCCCTACGGAGGATCGAGTCCCGTTTACGTTAGGTGTGTATCTTATGCGATGGGCCTGGGGTTTCGGGCTAATGAATTGCTTGCAGAGAACGAGATTTACTATTCGATATTCACTGGGCAATTTCATTGCTATCACGCGCCTGATACTCGCCGTATACGTTCGTGATGCATGGTTATAGCCAATGCAAACCTCTCGTGGTGTTGAGGATAATAATTCTGTCTTTTCAGTGGGTTTTGGAAGGATGTTATGGGATGTTACTTGTCACAAAAGCCCTTTTTGCAAATTACATTTCTTGCCCGCTGGAATATATGAAAAGATGTAATAAAAAAGGACAATGTCCCCAAAGTAGATCAATATTCAGGGCTGGTCATACTCTCTGTAAAATGGGTAGCTAATCCAGAGACACCGGTGTGCCTATACAATTCCCATCACCAGCGAATGAAGCCACTTCAAGTTGGATTTCTTTTGTCCGGATCGTATACTTACCCTCATTCCACTGCTGCAGCGGCCTCAGTGAGGAACTGACTTCAAAAGTTTTCGTCTGGCCGGTTTGAATATCAACGGGAGCGAAGCCAAGGAGAACACGTCTCGGAAAGTCCGGAAGGTTGGCGACTGCATAGATCTGTGCGATAAACCGTCCCGGTCTGCTTCCCGTGTTCCGCACACTAGCTGTGGCTAGAATATGCTCCTTGTCAATTCTAGATGCTACCAAATTGTCAAGGGCGAATGTCGTGTACGAAAGCCCGAACCCGAATGGAAACGCCGCTGCCACTTCGAGCTTATCCAACAGATGCTGTCCATACCACCGATCGTACTTAATCTTCGCTGCCTCACGATCAAAGAACGGAAGGTGCTTTTCGCTGGCAGGAATTGAAAAGGGGAGTCTGCCGCTAGCATCCACTCTCCCCAGCAGAACATCGGCAAGACCATTCCCACCTTCACTACCGCCGTACCAGCTGATCAGTAATGCAGGTACTTTGTCCTTCCAAGGCTCCACAATTACAGCACCTGCAGTTATTATAGACACGACGGTTCGTGGATTGCGTCTTGCCACTGCCGATATAAGTTCCTCGTCGTCGCCACGGAGTCTCAATGAGGTCCGATCGCCACCAGCCCCAGCTTCAATACCGCTATCGCCTCCCTGGTCGGAGATGCCTTCAAAGATGTCAAGTGTCTCGCGCTCCTCCGCATTTGTCGTTGGCGGAAGGGTGTCCCGCAGGGCAGGGTTTTCCTGGAGAGCTGGTATGACGTACTCGCCTTCGTCTTCATGTGTGTAGCCCACAATGCAAATCACGATATCTACCTCCGAGGCAAGGCGTTCGGAGTCAGAAATTGACTCGGCAAAGAGAACTTCTGCGTCTGGCAGCGCTGCTCGAATCCCTTCCAATGGAGTCACTACGTTCGGCGGAAAGACCTGGGAGGATCCCTTATCCCCTGTATTAGCAATGTTGGCTAACCGACCGACGACAGCAACACGGAATCGAGATTCAGTTTGGAGGGGAAGAAGAGGGTGACCATCGACAGCGTCATTCTTCAATAGCACTATAGACCGCGCCGCGGCCTCGCGTGCCAGATCTCGGTGCTCGTCGCAGAACACAACATCAGGGGCAGGCTGACTACCCTCTGTAGCCACAGCAAACTCCAGCTCTTTCCGAAGAATCCGTTCACAAGCGCGATCCACATCCTGCCACGCTAATTCCCCAGAATCCAAAGCAGGTGCCAGCTTCCTTGCTCTCTGCTGACGAAATGGCGCCTCGATATCCAGCCCGTTCTTCACCGACGTCGCCGCGTCGCGCAACCCAAAGACAAAATCAGACATCACTAATCCATCGAATCCCCACTGATTCCGTAAAATCTCCGTCAGCAAATGATAGTTCTGTCCCGCCCATTCCCCATTGACTGAGTTATATGATGACATAACAGCAGCGACGCCGCCTTCGACGATGCGCCGAAAATGCGCCAGATAGACTTCATGCAGCACCGCCTCGTCCACCTGAACATCAACTCGGAACCGCGCATTCTCCATTGAATTCAGCGCATAATGCTTCACACACGCCATGACGTGCCTCTGCACGCCTTGCACCAAGGCCAACGCGAACTCCCCGAGGAGAACAGGATCCTCGCTATAGGTTTCCTGCACGCGACCCCAAGCAGGGTGCCGCGGGAGATTCACGCAAACGCCAGCGAAGTAATTTGCCCCTTGGGCTTTGGCTTCGCGACCGATGGCGTCCCCGACACGTCGTTCTAGTTCAATGTCCCACGTTGCGCCACGAGCCATGGACACCGGGAAGGCTGTTGAGCTCCCCATAACCACACCCCGAGGTCCATCAGTGAATTTTATCCCCGGAATCTGTTTCCGAAGGATCGCCCCGTGCACATATGGAGTGCGGTTATAACGGTCGCATAGAATTGAGCGCTGGCCAGGCCAGAACTCAACATCCCCGTCTAGCAGGGATAGACGTTCCTCCTTTGTCAGTTCAGACAAAAGGGTCTGAGTTACTGCAGCTAGAGGTTGACCCGCCTTTATGGCTGCGATGCCGTCGTTGAAGGTATATCCGGCTTGGGAAGACATGATGAATGTTGAGAGTCAACCGACTTTTTAGTCGAGTGTAGAGAAGCTATGATAAAATGAATATTGTTTGTTTGATATTCCAACAGCATAGGGCTGATTGAGTTATATGTCTGTTCGGGGTTTATAGTTGGCCGAGAGCGGGGTTGTGCTTATTCAATACAGTAGCTTCCAACGCCCGGTTACCCTATTATTCCGCGTTTAGGCAAAATGAAGCCATTTATCCAAGTATTATTTGTGCCAAGGGGTGCGTGATCAATATTTTGTTCGTGGTCACAGCGCCAAACAGGGCTAAGTCGCGCCAGAATATAGTATACAAACTTCAAGACATAGCCAAATATGTAAGTATCATTGTCTGGGACCCTAAGTTGCAATGGAGTAAGAGAAACAAGGCGTCGCCCGAATCACATATTTGTTCTAGAGATAGTTCACCAACATATACACTTTAGGTAAACAATATACACTAAGGTTATGATACTCGACCGAATGGGTCACCCTGGGTCCAAACCATCCGATTCCAAGACTTGAGCCCATTCAACCAAACTTAGCTTTCTCCCTTATTCAACAACCCTCTCAGTCATAGTCTTCGTCTGCTACCTTGTTTTCTCTTTTTTATATATCATGACAGCACTGGTTACATTTTACACGGTTCATACATCGTAACGAATGGGTATATCGCTGCCAACCCCGTACAAACGACATGATGAACCTAGCAGCTTCGATTTGACAAAATGCATTTTACAAATATCCTCCAAAGAGCACCGCCCTTGAGTAGAACGAGACAATGTAGGACGGATCAACCGGGCCCGCACAAAAGCATACATAACGCAACTAGAAGACACAGTGAAACAGCTTTCCGGGCAAGGCGGACCTGCTTCACTCGGCGAGCAACTATGTAATCAACAGCAGCAAGTGAAAGGCCTGCAATCAACACTACAAAAGATCGCCACCTTAGCGCAGGAGGCGACAAAACCTCCTAATGCGTTATCGGCAGGATCTCAAGAACAGGACCAGCCATCGTCCGATGAACGACATCCACAGAATAGCATAGTACATACGGAGAATCGCAACCCGATGTCGGAAGGTGGTCCCTTTCCAATACCGGGTCTGAGTATGCCTGTGATACCTTTGTGTAATGATGAAGTGTGGGGTACGGATTTGCGGTGCGGGGAAAGCGAAAGGAACTTTCTGCAGGTTCTGGGTCATGCTTTTAGCATTGTTGAAGGCTTTCCGCTTACTTTGGGGATACTGGCTAATGATCCGGTTGCGGATGATGATTTCTGTATTCGGGCCGTCATGCAGGGCTGGGGAGCGGCCGGTAAAAGAGCCCCAGCGGACCCCGCGTGGACTCTCCTGCAAGCTGTCGATCAGGGACTTTTCTATAGGGCTGACCCCGTGACGAGACTCACCCTATTAAGATTGATGAGGTCCATGATACTGGTAAACGACTCGGTCTAGCAGAGGATTACATGCTAACATAGTGATAATAGCAAAGGATGGATCCAAGTAGTCAAAGACGCTCGGTCCCAGAATACATGCGCAAAAGGTCTTCATTCTATCCATGGCTCATGAAGAATGTACTAACTGTAAGCAGTCAACTACAGAGCACAGTTCCACACGCATACTTCCTTGACTTCTTCCCCTGGTAAGCTATCCTGCGGTCCTCATCACAAACATGCAGGAACTAAGATGCAGGCCCGAATTCCGAGATTACTGGATTGCGAGGGGTCTGGACTACGCGTCGGAAATGTGTGCCTCGAGCTTTGCACGGAGTATCTACTTTAAATGGCCCTTTGAGTTCCGGGATGCTTTCATGCGGGATGTATTTTCCGATACCTTTTCTTTCTCGCATGAGTTTAATACTAGATATAGTGAGATTGGGAGCTGGCATCTTGTTATCCCGGCTGAGCATGTGCAGCATGCTCAAGCGTTGCCTTTTTGATGGATTGCGGGTGAGGAGTAAGGTGAAGGATATTTTTTGAGATGCATGTTGGTCTGTTCTTTGTGCTTGTCAGTCTATGAAGCTATATAGTAAGTGGCTTGTTGCTTTTGGAGTTAATGAGCGTATACTATGCATATAACTAGTTGAGTAATGAGACCCAGCTTTCCTCCGAAGACTCAATACATCTTCTCGTAAAGTTATGGCGTTCCTTCTACTTCCATGTTGAATCCCAGCCGTCTAGAAGACACCCAAATGTTTAGAGTGCCTATGGACGGAAAAAAGTATGCGGAGAGAACTCGATCCGGTTCCATTGAAGCGAGTCAGATATTCGACGTCGCTAGGTACCCACCGGACCCACTTGCCACTCTGTCCATCTGAGTTCGGATGACACAATATCCGAAAGCTTCTAGAACGATGTGATTAGATCGAATGTTGCAATTTTCGGTGTGCGTGAATTCTGTCTCAGTGGGTAGAGGGGCCACTGGACAAAGTACACGATTGGAATCTCGAGGAATGTGCGGGAAAGGTCTACTGATGAAGTTTGTACAGTAGTTTTTATATATCTCAGCCGATAAAAATCAAAAACAGATAGTTGAAACTTGAATGCTGATAACTTGAACTTTTGAAGTAAAAAGTCCACGCTTAGCTATGTACATTCCTCTCTATCCAATCGATGATCAAATCCGCGACCTCAAGGTTATTTTTATCATGCATAACTACATGACTGTTCCCATGGATATCTTCCTTGGGTAGCTCCGCCACATACGCCCTGCCCCCGGCAGCCGTGAGCCGATCCGCCATGACCTGGCACCCACGAAGGCTCTCCGGCCAAAGCCCGCGAGACACCTTAGCTCGATCAAGGTAATCGCCGTAAACAAACAACGCCGGAATTTTCGCGAGCACGGATATCTCCTCATCCGATAGCACGGGGCACTGTCCCTCGACTGCAACAATGCCCTTCACAGCCGCAGGGTCACCCAGGGCCGCACGGAAGGGAAAGAATGCTGACTCCGAATGTCCGAGCAGCACCGCCCCATGCACTCTATTAGCTAAGCTCGCTAGGTTTGCGTACGACGGATTCGGCTCCGCCAGCATGGCATTCAGATCCGGAACCACCTGCTTAGCGAACTCGTCCATGGCCTCTACGGGAAACTGCTGGCCCTCGAAAACCTCGGGATACGTGTATCCGATGCGAAACATATCCCAGACGCGTTCCCGACCGACGCTCACCATCTCAGGCAGGGCCGACGGGTGCAGCTCTCCCAGCTTGACCCTGTTGAAAACCGTAGGATCGAAACCCGAGCGTGCGCGAGCTGTCTGGTCGGCATTATAGACGGGATGGCCCTTTCGCACGAGGTATTCGGCCCAGCCCATGCGACCGTCCGGCGTATCCTGATATACGTGCCCGCTGAGACAGCAGCCGTGGACGAGCACGTAGGGCAGCTTGTCGGATCCGCCCATCGGGATCTGGTAGTCGACGTACATTTGGTCCACGTATATCCAGTCCTCGCGGGGATAGTCGTCCATCGGGGTTGAGCGGTTTCCGGCGTTCGCGACCGCCTTTACTTCGCGACCGCCGACGAAGAAGCTGCCCGCATCTTCTAAGGTGAGAGGTCCGTTGCGATGCGATTCGATATGTAGGCCCTTTGCTGCTGCTAGAGCCGCGCAAGCGACAACAGACAAAAGTCGCAGCATGTGAAGGATTAGCTATACTATACACCCCGATAGTATTAAGTCAGCATTGTGTAGAGATGCTTGGTGGTATTTCCAAAGTAAACACAAGAACCTACAAAATGATCGTCAGAATGACCGGCACTTCACATGTATTCAACAGGTACATCGGAAGTATTTAAGGAACCAAAAGCCACGCTATAGCTACACGCCTCAAGCAGTTAGTTCACCCCCTACGTAATCACAGCCTACAACCGTGCCCCGATTTGGGTAGAATCGTGCCATCTCCGCACATCCTCGTATTTAGGAGGAATAGTTAGGTCCCCCGCTAATGCACCAATGGACCAGTCAGCTAGCGCATTTAACCCTTTGCCAAGCATGTGGGAATGTAGGGCCATCCCGCTCTTTTCTTGTTACATAGTTGCAAAAATTATATTGGTTATCGGCTGATTTAGAACGGTCCGGCCACGTATTGCTTGTGCAGATAGAGTGTCGGAATGTTAAAATTGCAGAATACGGTCTGAGATCGGGCATGGCTGAATTACTGATCAGTCGATCTTCGTGATTGAAAGCTACATTCCAAGTCTGACTCCGTGAATAACTAATAAAAAGAAAATTAATCTAGATTAATAAATGGGGGCACAGTCTCCTTTAGTTCGGGACTCAATGAGACATATCATTAAATCGGGTTCATAACTTGAGGGAATGCCGAGGATCTCTCATTCTGAGAAAATACGCAAAATTGTGTTCAGTTCTTGGCACATTCTTTCGCGTATTATCTAGAAATATGGCCTTTTTCAATTATCTTAAATGTTGATTAAAGTCCTGTAACTAGAGCTATAAAACTATATGAATACCTGATCTTAAAATATCTTAAATATGATGAAAAAAATATGAATTAGACAATCATATATGGTATACTTTTATCAAAGATTTTCAAAATTCAAATCTTTAATTTCCCTTCAAGTTTAGTATAAATTCCTTAAGTAAAAATGTGCCAAGAACTGAACGCATTTTGCACACAACCAATGCATTAAGCTCATAGACTATCATTCATTCGACTCCGGTATAGTACCTTTTATTAGCCTTGTGTCCAATGACTTACTGGTCGTACATAAAATGGTACTTTTTACTGGAAATCTAAGTTCCATCCCTACTAGAAGCTAGGACACGATAAAAAAATAAACATAGCCATGTAAAGTGGGTACGATGGGGCGTTTAAAATGGGGTACAATCTCCAAGTGGGCCCGAGTGTACTTTGCGACATCGAAAGTGCGACTCGCTTTTTTGCCATCGGAACTTTGGACATACATTTCGGGGATTTGTATGGATATGAACACTATTTAATTGGAAACTATGGCCTCAGCCAACGATGTATAATTGAAGAGGTATTCGAGTTCGGGATAATAATATCAATATATCGCAACGAGAAACTTTGCAATTGAACCTCACACCTGCAAAATGACAACGCTTCTTATTACCGGTGCTTCTGGATACATGTAAGTCAACTACAGATAAAGGTCTTAGATCACAGATCAATATTATTCAAGCGGAGGAACAATCCTATCGGAAATACTGAATACCAAAGGATCATGGACAGAGAATCTCAAAGTGTCAGCGCTGGTGCGAAAGGACGCCCAAGCTACGGCAGTCCAAGCACTGGGCGTAAAGCCAGTCATGTTCAACAGCTTCGACGAGCGAGAGAGGCTTAAAGAGATCGGACGACGGATATTGCGGTCGTTGAAACCGGAGAGTCTTTGAATGTGAACACATACATCGTTATGGCACCGACTATATTCGGTCTGGGGACCGGCCCCTTTAACCGCTACTCGATTCAGCTCCCAGCTTTGATTGCTGACGCTCTCAAGAGCGGAAGTTGTGGTGTTATCGGGGACGGCAAAACACGCTGGAGTCATATTCATATCTTAGACCTGGCAACGTTGCACACTACCATACTACGGAAAATCTGCACTAACATCCCGATAGCCTCCGGGCGAAAGGGTATTTACTTCTGCGAGAGTGGAGAGCACACGCATTTCGAATTCTCCCGTCGACTTGCCGAAGCGGGTTATGAATTAGGATTATTGAAGTCGGCAGATGTAAAGGAAACGAATCTTCAGATTGCGGGAGACAAGTGGGCTTTTGGGAGTGCTAAGCGCGCAGAGTTGGCCTTTGCTTCTAAGTTTGTACCCAACTCCTTTGAGGTGTGGACCTTGGATGATTCTAATATAATTGCTTTCTCATAGTGCGCGCACAAAGGCTGGTCTCGGTCGCAAGCTCGGCTGGGCTCCTTTACATGGTCACGAATGGGAAAATACATTCAAGGTGGAGTTGAGTGAAATCCGGAACAACCCCCCTGGAGAGCGAGAAATTCCCCAGGTTCTCTTGAACAAAAACTAGAGTCCGGATGGATATAAAAGGGATATAGTGTATAAACTGCTTTTGTTAATGGTTTTTTGTAAATTATCGGCATTCTATAGATGTCCGAAGTCAATATTACACCACTTGTACAGAGAAATAGTCTCTTGTTGCTTTGAGAAGCTCTTCCCCCGTCTATATAGGTATGTGTATTATCTGCAGGAAGGAATAATATATCACATTGTCGACACATGGTGCTACGACCCCAACATACAAACTGCCAATGAGAATCCATAAGTCCACATATAGCAGTGTCACAATTTACTAAATCACTGCCCACGTTAAATTACCGGTAGGGCACTTTTCATTCGACCTTACTATGATAGTTCTTTTTCTATGACCCGCGATTGACAATTTACTGTTGAAAATCAATGCGAACACAAGATCAATTACTGTAAAAACTCTGGATAATGGGGTTTATAAAACTATGCACCCGAATATCTAGTACATACGACCACAGGGTGTGGAGAACAGGGCTTCCCGTCCGCTCAGCCGTACTTAAGCCACACGCCGGCAGGTTAGTAGTTGGGTGGGTGACCACCAGCGAATCCCTGCTGTTGTATGTTTTTTTCCCTATTTATTATTACACATTTTTTTCTCATTATCCAATGGCACAAAGATGTAGAATTAATTAGATCGTGTTCGACTTCGTCCGGGAATCTGAGCCAAGATAACGGGACCCACGCTACCTTTGTTCTTGGTACTTTGACTGTTGGAATAGTTGCATATAAAGCAATCAATAATCCTCTAAGGCTGTTTTAATCAATAGCAAGATCCTATAGTGGTCTTACCTATCTGCATATGTAGTCATGAAAGATGGCATCAGGAGATATCCTTTCTGAATGGCTATCTACCAAAACGACCTTATGATGTTAAACCTAAATTAGTTACTACAGTTATCATTCCTGACCTTGTACTAAACCAAAAATATACAGGATAACTTCACTTCACTTTGCTGGGGAAACTCTCATCTACTTCGAAATTCCGGAAGACATAGACTTAGGGTTACCTTCCAATATCCCGAAGCTAACCAAATGTTGCTTTTGCTGAGGTAATTTGCGTCGATATTTCCCTTTAAACAGTACACTCAAAGTTATAAGAAGCGCAAGAAGTGTAAAAACTAGAATGAATTGCTCTGTCAAATCTAATCCCAAAAGTCATCCCTGTCACCGTAAGTATCTCCGTTCATGACTCGGGCGTTTCCCCTGGCATCAATCGAGTTAATCTCCATACTGCTATTATTCTTAGGTATCTGGCTTTCCCCTCTCCATGCGATCCCAACAAAGTTCCCGTTTTTGACCCGAGAATTCTCCGTAGCGACCATCGATCCAATGCTAATGCCCTTTTGTTCTATCATCTTCGTAGCCTGGGCCTGCAGTGCCTTATCCACGCCTGCAGACAAGTCATGAGCCAGCTTCAGAACATTGTCCTGCTGCCCCTGGATGCGGTCACACATCTCGCGTATCTCCGACTCAGCTAGTGAGGACCGAGCGTCTGGCGCCGGGAACGTCTGCTCCAATGTGTCCAAAAGCTTCGAGATATCGTCCACAAGAGACGTAAGCTGGTTCTTGCTATACAAAGCCCAGCTGGTGACTTTGACTAGACTCGCGCTTTTCTGTCGCCGTTTCGCCTGTTCCCGCATCACCTGGTCAATGGTGGCGACGTCTGTCCCCGTAGAGAGTCCCTGCGATGCCGAAGACTCCCCTTGTAGCTTGGCGCCGAGGCGGAATTTTTTCGACACTTTCTCCGAGTCGGACATGAGCACTAGAATTTGATATAGTGTTTGTTTGGCTAGTTGTAGATCGGACGGGGATGCCTCGGGGTGTCCGAGCTGTGGATCGGTATATAGGTGGACTGCTTCGCCCCAGCGCGAGAGACGGAGCTTGAGCCCGCTCAGCATCAGGTGGCCTGTTTGAGAGTCTTGACCAAAGTGTCGGCCTATTTGGACGTATTCGAAACACTCCAGACAGGTGCTGAAGATGCCGGCAATGCCGACTGCTCCTGAAACAATTCCGAAGGCCTCTGCCATGTTGGTAACGCAGCCAAGGGAGGGGAGAATCACAATGATAAGATACCGAAGAAGGAACAATGGTGGACTTGGATTCGGTCGCAACGTAAAATGTTCTTAGGCGATTGTCCGCTCAATAATAAGTAGGTTATTGCGGGCGGAAAATGTACATACATATGTCTGTGCACGCATACTGTATCTAGTTTCTAAGCCGGCGATGGAGAAAGGTTTGTATTAGCTGCGTTGCTCCACAAA
Organism: Aspergillus avenaceus; assembly: GCA_009193465.1. Lineage (NCBI taxonomy): Eukaryota > Fungi > Ascomycota > Eurotiomycetes > Eurotiales > Aspergillaceae > Aspergillus > Aspergillus avenaceus. Next base: position 38,671 of record ML742252.1, read on the forward strand.
GAGCCGTGCTTACACCTCACATCGTGAAATGGTGATAGGTACTCTGTCCTAAGTACGAAAACCAACTGTGGATAAGAACTAAGAAGCCAAGAGGAAGAAAAAGCAATGTGGAACAACACCGATTAAATCCGCAAATAATCATGCGAGCCTGCAGCCACCCAAGCATGCTAGAAATCGCGAAAATCCTAAGTGGAGGCTTTAATGACAAATACAGAGACAAGATGTTGTATAGCGTTAATCTATACCCATCAGCTGAAGTCATTGTTGATTGCTTTGTCGATGTGTAATCCAATGTATTAAGACAAAAGAAAATAAAACTGCAGCATTATGTATCTAAACTGCACATTTACCAAATGAATAATTACTCAGACGGCTGGCACCTTTTCAGTTTTGTTGGGGTATTACTATTACAGCCTGGTAGACATGAATCGCTGTCTCTGTCGCTCGCTGTTGCTCATCCATACCCTGTAGAGGCGGGTCATATATCTGAGGCACGGAGAATTGGAGCCTATAAGTCAATTCTGTCAGCTGCCTTATCTTCCTGACTTTCTCCCCTGTCTTAAGAAGGAAAAAATAAAATGCAAATGCAAATACAAATATCAATACGCAAAAGGCACGTATGACTCCCACATTTCAAGCCCTAACACATGTCTCCATGACCCTGTCAATTCAATATACCAGAAAGCCATGCAATAAAAAACACAGGAAGGAGGCAGTTTGGGGGGGGGGGGGGAGAGAAAGGGAAAGAAAAGAAAGGAAGGAAGCACTCCGATGGGGCATGCGAAAATCTTTGCAAATAAGGGAAGGAGGTCCGGCGGGGGTGTATTCGATATATCGATGTGGATGGGATCTCCGCTTCAGTCTAATGCAGCTAGTATCACACTACGCAGGGATCCAACTGCGCATCAAGTTTGGATGTCTGTAGCCGCTCTGTCAGCCTCGCGCAAGCTGTGTTAGTCTATCCGAGGATCATTCAGCTGGCCATTATCCATAGGAACATTCCAGACCACTCACTCACAAGGTTCAGTGTTGATTCTGTCTGCATTCCTCATTCCTCTCACAGTAAACTCTACTGCACATTGCTAGTTTCTCCCCAACAAAGATATGGCCACCACAGAGGTGCTTCAAACTCAGACTGCGATATCCCAGTTTAGTGGCTTTCAAGAGACTCCTACCCCTCTTACCATACAGACTCAGAACATAACTGGCGATGCCCGAGTGCACAACGGCAACTACTATTTTATCAAGCGGTCGTCGACGTATTCCAAAAACCGAGATATCTTCACATGGCTGAGCCCACTTTCCTTTGACAAGGCCCACGAAGAAATTCGTGAACGAGCACAGTTCCCAAGAGAAGATCATAGGTCGCAAGAAAATGACTATTACTACGGCAAATGGTTTTTGGATTCCCCCGGGTTTCAACAATGGCAATCACGAAAGACCAGAGAACTATGGTGTCTTGGAATGCGTCAGTTATACTCCTCTAGGAATTCTGTCGAGCTCTGCATAGCTGATTCTGACTGACCCTTGCAGCTGGTGCGGGAAAGTCTGTTATTGCGTATGTTTCTCGATTTGTTCTCGATATCTATTGACTTATATTGACTGAACATTTGAAGATCAATTATCATTAAACGTATGCTCGATTTGCAAAATAGTTCAAATACCGGCCCCCAGAGCCCAAGGATTGCTTACTTGTACCTGAGCTACAAGGAGACTTACACCTTGGACCAATTGTTGGGAAGCATCATTAATCAAGTGATCATGGATCCTAGAACACTCCCAGAATCGCTCATCAAGAATTGGGAGCAATGCAAGTTTGGTGCACACAAGCCAACCTTGGGCGCATTGATGGACGTGCTTGAGGAGCTGTTACGCGATCATCCCATCTACATCGTGGTCGACGCACTAGATGAATACCCAATGGAAGATCGTAATCAACTGCTACGCAGGCTCCGGGGCTTTAATAATGTTTCCATCCTCATCACATCTCGAATGTTGCCTGAAATGGAGACCCTTGCCAACGACGGCACCATAGTCGATATCAAGGCAAATCCCAAGGATATTGATCTCTTCTTGGACAGTAAAATGAAACGGTCTTCTCGTTTCAAGTCATTTGAAAGCGAGAGTCCTGGGTTGCTGGATGAGATTAAAGTGGCAATCCGGAAGGCCTGCAGTGAAATGTAAGTACTACTGGGAACAAATATATCATCCATGACTCGTAGTCTCTAATATGCAATGCTCCAGGTTCATCCTTGCTAGCAAGCACATGGAAACTATAGAAAGCCAAGATACTACTGAAAAGGTCCGGACCCAGATTCGAAAGTTGGCTCGGAATACCAATGACCAGTACAGCGAAATCATGGATAGAATTGGCCAGTTGAAAGAAGACGACAAAAGGTTAGCATTCGGGATTCTGTCCTGGCTGCTATTCAGCTACCGCCCATTGGAGGTCAAGGAGCTCCAACATTGCATGGCAGTGGACCTTGAGAATGGGAAGTTTAATGAGAATCAAATCTTGGATGAAAGCCGAATGAAAGAGCTTTGCGAGGGGTTGGTCACAGTTACAAATGGCTTCATTTCCCTTGTACACTACACCGCATATTCATATCTTCAAGCGAAACGGGATCATTTTTTCCCTGGTTTTCGTACCACGATTGCCCGAACCTGCATTGTCTATCTCACATTGAAGGGTTCAGAGCAGTCAAATGACGCCAAAAACCAGCAGTTCAATGTGGACGATTCATACAACTGGCTCGATATACACACAACCGATGTTTCCCTCGAATCTCCAACTTGGATCTCCTACCCCGAAACGCGAGCAAAGTTCCCCTTCATTTCGTATGTTGCCGAATTCCTTCCTCGTCACCTTCGGGATATGGGAACGGAGTCAGTCCCAGATGACATCTTGCGCGGCCTGCAGAGGTTGCTTCAGGACCGCACAAAAAGAAACGTCTTGATCAGAATGATGTCTGATTATTATCCGCAACTGATTGATACTGTTCCTTCCACGGAGCCGTTCATGTTCACTAACAACAGTGATGTGTCATCATCGGGGGTTAATATAGTTTCCAGGAAACAAGTGCACTGGACGGATGTATCACCAGTGCTTTCTTCATCCCCCATCGATTACGATGACTCGCACATTGAGTCATGGGATCAAGCACCTCGCCCTAGCCATCCTACACAATTACCATGGAAGCTCTGGCCTAGTCATGACCTATCGGGAGAATCATCAGACCTCAAGGGAACGCGAGAAACTACTGCATTGCACTTGGCAGTGTTTTTAGGTTGGCGTCCCATTGTCACACAACTCTTGGATACGGCCAAAGAGCGAATCGATGTCAACGCTGCAGATTCTAACGGACAAACGCCTCTGATTATCGCTACCAGAGAGGGGCATTGCGATGTCGTGCCGGCACTACTCGACAGCGGCGCATCGATTGATCTTCGTTCTAGAGATGGTCACGCTGTGCTACTACAGGCGGCGCAAGCAAGTCAAAGTGATACCGTTGAAAGGGTGATATCCGATCTAATTCTACGTACAAAACACAAGGTTTTGCATATCAAGCTTGTTAAGTATATAGTGGCCGTCATCATTGCGTTCACTCTTGAAGTTGTTTTCCTTATCAGTGGGTACTTTCCTACAAGTGCTCAAGTGGGACATGCCGAACGGCAGCTGGTGGACAGAGCCCTTCACCTATTAGCGCCCGAAAAGGAAGATGATACTCAGTTTAAAGATCATCTTAGACTTCTTCAAGCAGTCTTGTCCGGCGAATGTGAAGCGATCAGAATCCTGGTACATAATTGCAGGAATCAGTGCAAGCCAGGAATATCATACTTTCATGAGACCGCTGTCTTTCTCGCAGTCGAGTTTGGCCAGACGCAGGCTGCCAGCATACTTCTAAACAAAGGAGCAGACATTAACATGCGAGGTCTGCAGAATTGCACATTGCTCCACCGTGCAGCATATCAAAACAATATTGAGATGGTCCGAATGCTGCTCAGGCATAATCCCAGTATTAACCTGAAGGATGATGCTGGATTGACTGCTTGGTCAGCTAATCTAGACAAAGAGCACAGTCCAGGTACGTAAGCAATATACAAGATAGTATCCCTGAAAAAAAGTTAATCATTGTCTAATACCCATAACTACAGTGCTGGAGGTCCTCCGCAACGCAGGTGCCGATACGAACACACAAAGGATGCATGGAGAGACCGATCTCTACAGCGCCGCTGCCGCAGGAAAATTGGCGACTGTCCGATTTCTTCTAAACCAAGGGGTGAACCCATCTCTCCAGACAGATTTTGGTTGGGCTCCTTTGCATTGGGCTGCCGCGGATGGGCATCTTTCTTGCGTTGAAGAGCTGCTGAAAGCTGGAGCAGAGTTGGATCCGGTTTCGGACCAGTCCAAGTCCCCGCTAGACATGGCTATAGAGAATAACCAACAGAAAGTCATTAAGGTCCTTCGTGATGCTGGAGCTAAAACTGCCCTTGAAGTGTTGAACGAAGTTACAAGAGTTAGATGAACATGGGGCAGAACAACAATGACGACGAGGAGAAAGGTGGTGATTTAAACTATGAAGAGTATATAAAGAAAACAAGCACTGGCTTCCTATATTATCATTGTCTTAATTTTATAATAATCAGACCTAGGGGACTTGGTAGCTTTTATCGGTATATCTAGCCTACTTTTGAGGGGAAGGGCAATCGTCCACTGTTTGGTCGAGATTTTAAATGTTTAATTCGCGCACAATCCAATGCTGAATCCATAGGATCTATAAAGCCCTATCTAGTTTCAACATCATTATTCACGGACTATTAAATACTCCAATTAATTTACTACTTTATATTTACTCTCCTTGTTAACTAGAGTACATACGACCACAGGGTGTGGAAAATAGGGCTTCCCGTCCGCTCAGCCGTACTCAAGCCACACGCCGGCAGGTTAGTAGTTGGGTGGGTGACCACCAGCGAATCCCTGCTGTTGTATGTCTTTTTTTAATTAAAAATTAAAAAGATCAAGATAATTATAATTAAAACTTTACAGAGAGAGAGGTTATTTTTAGTATGAAATCTATATTATTAGCCTCTAAACTAAACTTGGACACCATGTGCGATACTCAGATCAAAGTAAAACAAAAGTTACACCATACTACATACTATAATACTAAGGCCTTTCAATACCATCATATTCCACTTGCATACTACAAAACTGGGGCTGTTTCTAATAGTCACAGCCACATCAAGTGTGAAAGTAGTATTGTTGTGCCTTCCTTGACTTGTCTATTTGCTAACACCTTATAAACTAACCTGTATGAGAAAGCCATCTTGGATATATATACTATATTATTGATACCGATAAGAGCGATCCATTCGATAATGTACTAGATACTTGGGTCACTGCATTTGCCACATTTGTCTGTACATATGATTAGGGCTAGCTTTGGTATCTCGATCAAGCGGCCCCTCTTTCATATATGGATGAGTCGCTGGTAATTGTGGTCAATTACAGCCATGCACACACCCGCATATATAGTACCTGTAACCTGATTCGCAATGTTCCTTCCTATGTCATTTCACTGATACAAATCAATATTGTCAAACCGGCAACCTGCACTCCTCTAACTTAGCCAGTCCTTATAGTTGCACACTCACTGACAATAAATTGCGAGATGACTAGAGCTAATACCTACAAACCAGCCAAACATGTTGAGTAAACTAATGTAACCCTAATGTAACACCTGTGTCGGTTGTCAGTAATATGGAAGTGCGTCGGGGGAGTCACTTATTTCGCCACGGCAGTGATATTGGCCATGAACAAAGATTCCCCATCAAGTAACATCTGTTTGCTGGTTTTGAATTCACTTAGTGCTCGTAGCGTCTCTTGACAGTGCCGAGACTGATTCTCGCCTTCGGAGGGTAATTGGATTATGGAGATTGACATTTTGACCGGATTCAAAGAACGGATAACATTTGTTCTGGATGTCGGTAGAGTTGGAATTGAACCAGAGCAACTATATCCATACTTCAGAAAGTTTAGTTGCTACGGATTGACAAACCAAGTTGTAACTATTAAGCCACGTACACCAGTAAATTTGGCTCGTTGTGACAGCTTACCCAGCAAGGGGCAAGATCAACTTCAGAACGCGTTTGAAAGTGCAAATAGCTGTGTAGCCCTTCTCGCTGGGTACGATCCGGATATTGTTTTTGTATTCAAAATATATTCATCACTTGGATATGTTTTTTCTTGCCTCCCGACTCTTGTGATCCATAAATGTGATCGTAGAGGACTATAGATATGGCTACGTCAGACGCCTCATATATCTGATCAGTATCTTTCTATTCACTTATCAGGGTTACAGTTAATCTTTTCCAAGTGGGCCACGGCTATAATTATTTCACCAAGGAACATACTGGGTTCTTAACGCAGTGTAACCCTATACAAGGAAGGGCTTGGCTCGACAGTTGAGAGATCAACACTCACATAAAGATGCATACATTGGTATGATAATAGTACCATAGAGGAAAAGAAGCGGAATGATAAAATTATGTAAAATAAGGAGAAAAAAGAAAAACATACAACAGCAGGGATTCGCTGGTGGTCACCCACCCAACTACTAACCTACCGGCGTGTGGCTTAAGTACGGCTGAGCGGACGGGAAGCCCTGTTCTCCACACCCTGTGGTCGTATGTACTGGTTTGATCAAGATAGAGGCTTATATAGACCGAATATAGGTTCAATAATAAGTACACATTCCATGCCGTAGTTTCAAAGGCTACTTAGTCTGGAGGCTTTTAAAGGTTACAGTGCAAATTGCATCCGTCATATGACATTTAATAGTTGGAGTGGATCATGCTGTCCAGTAATCTTCGTCCCTGATAAGATAGACAAGGTTATATTTTCCACCCCTCCTTTTCTACACGCTTGGCATCTTTAATCGGACCCTTAATTTTCACCCCACTTTATCTAAGGAAATTGCCTCCCTCAACCTACTACATTCCCCAATCCCAAACCAGTTCATACACGGCCAAGCCAATCCCCAAACCCTCAACATGAATCCACGAGTAGGTGTAGGCGTCTTCATCCTCAACAACAAAGGACAATTTGTCCTTGGCCAGCGCAAAGGCAGCCATGGCGCAGGTACGTAATACACCTAACATATGATAAAAACAATATAATCTATAGTTATAAATTGCTCTGTATTCTCGCTGATTGACCTGCTCAGGTACCTGGGCACTCCCGGGTGGCCATCTTGAATTTGGCGAGTCTTTCGAGACCTGCGCTGCGCGGGAGGTGTTGGAAGAGACTGGCCTTGAAGTCCGCGATATCCATTTCCTCACAGCCACCAACGACATCATGAAGGACGAGGAAAAGCACTATGTTACTGTTTTTGTGGGGTGTACGGTTGTAGGAGACGATGCGCAGCCGAAGGTTAGTCGATGACCCTTGGATAGCTTTCTATCTTTTTTTGTTTCTTTTCTGCGTCTTTTTGTTGTCTTTTTCTTTTCCGGATACCCTTCACGTATGTAGGTACGTTTGTCTGACATCAATTTAGCTGCTGGAACCCCACAAATGTGAACAGTGGAAGTGGGTGACCTGGGAAGAAATTGGCTCATACGACCGTGGAGTTGCTGAGGGAGAAGCATCCAATGGCAGATTATTCATGCCGTTGGTGAATCTGTTCAAACAGCGGCCGGGGTTTAATCCGACCGAAAGTTATTGATTGAATGTTGTTATTGCGTATCCAAGATTCTTATCTGCACTCTACAATGTCGAAGATATACCCGGTGACATTAACTAAAAATAAAAATCCGGCCTAATCGCGATCCAGCTTGTCTGACTCTATCTAGTCTTGACTTCTATTCCTCAATCCGGCAGTTCGCATATGTTTAATCGGCTAGTATCAGAGAGGACGTATCAAAAGCGATAGCTCCCGATATCATAAATTCCATCCCGTACGGACAGCGCGAATGAGACGCTGAATGGCGAAGGTCTAGAACCTGCCGAAGGACAGTTTTTAAGGAGTGGCAATATGCAGCCCCTTACGAACTGCCCTCGGACGCTTCAGACGTGGCGATGAAGATAAACATCGGGATGATCACTGCATATATGCGTGCAACCAAATTCTGTGCACCTCCTTCAGAAGCTTGGACAATTCCCGGGACTCTCGGAGACAAAAAAAAAAAAA
>ML742253.1:0-46798 GCA_009193465.1 Aspergillus avenaceus
AAAAAAAAAAAAAAAAAAGAAAGAAAGAAAGAAAGAAAGAAAAAGCACAGAATAGATCAAAGAAAAAGCGAATTGAACCTCGGCTGAGAGAGGTCGAGAGTGGGTCAGTCCCCTTCTGTAGCCAGTCGTCTTTCTTTGCTGATCTTTCGGTGGTTCCCTTGATTTTTAAATTTATTTATTTTCTCATCAAAATTGACAAATCACTGCAAACTGACATCATGAATCATCGGAAATGCTGGGGTTCTCAAAGTGTTGGGATCCAAACCCTATTGACTAAAGGAGTATATGATGAATGTTGAAGAAGGAAAGAAATGAAAGAAAGAAAAGAAAGAAAAGAATCAAACAAGCAAACAAGGGACTGCGCCATAATCAATGCCACTCACCCGCACCGCCACCGAAACATCTGTACAATACTGTCATGATTGTATGAATGAAAGAGCAGCTGATCTCACGTGGATAACAAGTTTCACTTGAAGCTGCAAACCATAAGAATCATTCATTCTACTGTCAACCACATCTTCTTCCCCAGCAAAACCCCCACCCCCATACTTCTACTGAATGTGAAGACTGTCATTCAAAAGGGGACAACACAATACATATCATAAGACGACAACCGATCCATCAAGAGACAAAATGATCGCTAACCAGCAGCATACTTGGACATGGCCCGTAATTGACCTCCATAAAACCAAAATACAAAAGGCGCGGGGAGACCGACTCCGATACTGATAAAGGCGAGAATGCTAGTACCCCATCCATAGCCCAGAGCTTGGTACAGGTACGGAGCGAACAGTGGGAATCCAAACCCAGCTAAACTGCGCAGAAGAGCACAGGCCGCCATGGCACTGGCCGCATAGGTCTGATAACTATCCACAATGTACGTCTGCATGCCCTGCATGCATCCCATGGTCCCGGCCACAAAGATGGCGACGCCGACATTGGGCATGATCCAATGGATGTGACCTTGTACACTCCACCCGTACCAGAACAAGCCGACGGTGATCATCAACGAGCCGATGAAGATGGTTGGCGTACGAAATTCCGGGCAACCGCTTCCATTGTTTCGGTCCTTGAGGTGACGGTAGATGCGATCAATGAAGATGGCGTTGAGAACGATTCCAGAAAAGGAACCGATGGCAATGGAGATATAGTTGAGTCCCGCAATGCCCAGATTCTCTCCGTAGAGCTCCGTCCAGACCACCGGAAAGGTTGCCAGCAGTAGATAGGTCGTTCCGAAGAGATAGCCCATATATACCGCCACGATCGTGATAATCGGTTGAGTGGTAAACAGGCGCACGGGTCGCACCAAAGCAGGACCAAACTTGGAGCCAGGTGTTTTTCCACCCGTATGGAGTCTGCTATTTCCGGTCTCCCTCACCAGACGGTCTCGTTTCCTTTTCAACAGAGTACCCGGGTGCGACTCGCGCAGCCACAAGAAGCCAATAATCTGGATGCTAACCGCTGCGGCGCTCGATGACCAGAACACCCACCGCCATGTGCTATACTCCGCAATAAAGCCCCCGGCAATTGGACCGACCACCGGTCCTAAAATGGGAGCAAGGGTGTAAATAGCCATGGCCTTTCCGCGTTCCTCCGCATTCCAAATATCACTGAGTATTCCACCGATTAGTGCGAGATACGTTTGATTCACTGGAGGATACTCACCTAATCGCTCCCCCTCCAAGAGCAATGGGGGCACTCCCGCCGATGCCCGCAAGGAAACGAAAGATGAAAAACTCCGCCGGATTCCTTGCGAACCCACATCCAAGATTCCAGATCAAGTACCATAAGTTACTGACCTGCAGTAACCGCACCCGACCGTAGAGCTCCGACGCGGGCCCAAAGAACAGTGGCCCAATGGCATAAGCAAGGATGAAGATGGACAGAGCCAGCTCCATCTCGATTTCACTGTGCATGTGAAGATCCGTTCCCAGTTGCGACAATGCTGGCGCCACCATAGAGGAAGAGACAGGCGAGATAAAAGTGAAGATGGAGATTGCCACGGTGGTCCGCCATCTGACCATGCTCGGCCAGTTCTTAGGGTTCTCCGGGTCCTTTGGACCGTCCCAGGTAACGAGGTCTGGATCTACTGGTGCCTTCTCGGAGCTGGCAGCCTCAAGATCTCTCTCATTTTGGGGGTTGTTCTGCTTTTCGGACATGGCTCCTGTAATTCAACAGAGAGGATGTTTGCTATTGTTTAGAGCCTTTCGGATTGAGAAGCCCAGGAAGCGATATTGATATACTTCAGATACTGTGGCGGAAACAGCCAATAGGAGGCTGAGTTGCGCTTCGGGGCCGGAGCGACGTCCAAAACCATTTGACAAGATTCCGGCCCGTCAGCCGATCGAATCCGCTGTCATCTCCCATCATCCATCTCGTTTCTTCCATATCAAATAGATCATTCATTCAGCGGACCAAATCCCAGGCAGAATGCCACCAAAGGAGAATTCAAGACAGTCCACACAGTTAGTAGCGATTGCGCCCGCACCGAACAGCACTTCACCAGCCTCCAACAGACCACCGTCCAAGACCATGCCCTACAACTGTCAATCATGTGTACGCCGCAAAGTCAAATGCGATCGGATCAAGCCATCGTGCTCAGCCTGCAGGAGCAGAGGGCTGGAATGTGTCTATCAGGCACCAGCACCCCCGCGAAAGCGGAAGCGACCGTCGAGTGAAGATATTCACGATCGCTTGGCGCGATACGAGCGACTACTCCAAGAGAATGGTCTTCTTTCGTCCCCCGAGAATCCCTCATCTTCGCCCTTTGAACCCCCAAAGTCCAAGTGCGTCGACTCGAGAGCTTCTCGCGGGACGCCTCTCACGGGCAAACTGCTCTCAGAAAAGGGCAAATCGAGGTATATCGATAGCCGTGTGTGGCTGGACGCGACAGAAGTGGGCATACATGAGCTGTCGGTCACTGAAGAAGGTCAAGATCCTCCTGGGAATTGCAACACACCGACGGAGGATCCGCTCTCTGCGGCGCTCCTGGGTACTCGGCACAATCTTTCCAAGTATCATCCTAGCCATGAAGACGCGTTGAAATTATGGGCGATCTACGTGGAAAACGTGGAGCCCATCTGTAAAGTTTTACACGTGCCGACGGCGACTGGAGTGGTCAGCGCGGTCTCACAACAACCGACGACCGCATCCAAGACCGACGAATGCCTAGTCTTTGCCATTTACCATTTTGCCGTCTATTCCATGTCGGATGAGGACTGTCAGCGGACCTTCACACAACCCCGTACCACACTCCTGTCAAGATATCAAGCTGCGGTTCGGCACGCACTAGTGAATGCCTCTTGGCTGAAGACGGCGCAATTGCCTGTCTTACAGGCATACGTACTCTTCCTAACCGCAATACGAAATCAGACGGATCCACACAGTTTCTGGATCTGGACAGGCGTGGCAGTTCGCTTAGCCCAACGCATGGGGCTTCATCGTGACGTGGAGTGTCTCGGGCTATCCCCATTCGATGTTGAAATGCGACGGCGACTATTCTGGCAGCTTGGACCGCTGGATGGATACGCCGGCCAGATGTCAGGAACCGGTATTTCGATCTCACCCGACAACTGGGACACTCAACCGCCACGTAACCTCAATGACAATCAACTCTACCCCGGTATGACAGCATATCCCGAGGAGCAAAAAGGCGCTTCCGAGATGATATTCTTTTTAGCAAAGACCGAATTATCTAGACTGTACAACCGAACAGGCGTGAAGCTTGTAGAGACAGGCACTACTATGCAACCAAAGGACATTCTAATACTGGAGAGACTAGTGGATGAAGTGGAGAATGTGATCGAGTGCAAGTACCTTCGGTACTGCGATATTATCAACCCTCTCCATTTCTTGACCCTCGGGGTCGTCAGGTACGCGTTAAACATGGTTCGACTCCGCACTCGATCCTCGCCGCTCATGAAACAAATCATCGACGATGAACAGCGGATGGAATTGTGTACCGTTGCGCAGAGTATCCTGGACACTGACTGTGCTCTTTTTGCGAACCCCAACCTGAAACAGTTCCATTGGCACGTCAAAACCTTCTTTCTGTGGGACGCTCTCATATGCATTCTGACGAGCCTAGGCAAGGTCGGATTCTTCTCACCTCCGGATCGAACGCAGAGATGGCATAAGATCGCAGAGGTGTACTCTAACCGCCCCGGAATTCTGGAGTCCAGAGATGGGCTGCATTCTGCAGTATGTAAAGTTACTCTCAAAGCATGGGAGGCGAACCCTCCGGATGGCACCATCGATGAGCCAACTTTTATCACCACACTGCGATCCCGAAGTGAGGTGAAGGTTTACAACAAAGTGGACGCGACTCAGAATGCCGGATCGATCGAAGTCCCGTACCCCTTCGATGCGCTCTTTGACCCGCCAAATAGCGTGGACCTCAATTTCGATGAATATCTGAACCTAGGCGCTGCGGAATGGCTATGGTGGGACTGAGTGTAGAGGTTGCTTTATTGCAGCCGTGGCGCATAGCGATGCAGCCTCTTTCTTCCATCCGGATTTATTGCCTATGATTTTCCGGATTTCCAAGGCTGCCACAATAATGTTCCTGGGGTCTGATCCACGGCGGAATAGCTCTGAATTTCTTGGCTGATGGTGAGTGGAGCCTACACGTCATAGGGCTGGTCCAGATTGACTTCATGAAGTCATTCCCGAGACGATTACCTTGTATCCTTCCCAGCCCTGTGCTTGGACCATCCCTCCCCGGAAACTGCATGGCTCTCATACGTAAATAGACATATACGCCTTTGGCACTTATATATCTCTCACCGCGGGTACAGTGGTGTACACAAAACTCTATCTCCGCCACGCAAAAATCCCAATGGCCATGGACGGTCGCAATAATCCACCGTCACCCCAATTAAGCTCGCCGGCTTCAATTGCTTTGTGGAACTTTTCCTCGCAATGGTTCCTGATCCCGCAAGGTAGTGGGATTCTCGCCATTATCCTCCATCAGCTAGACTACCAATTCAGAGGCTTAGAGATCATTTCGGAAGTCGTCTGGGTCTATACCATTGTCCTGCTCGCCCTTACTGTATTGATCTATCTAATTCGAATTATTAAATATCCTCGCCATGTTGCTAAGCTTCTCCGAAGTCGCGTGCCGGAGGTGTCGGGCCTTGCCAGCATCTCCATTACCTTCACTACCATTATCCAAATGATTGCCTTGACGATTACACGCGACTGGGGCAGTAGCTGGGGTCTGGTGGCGTTTATTCTCTGGTGGATTAATACAGCTATGGCCGTGATCGCCGTCATCGGTATCCCGTATATCGCCATCCAGCTCCAATCACCCAACATTGAATGCCTCACCCCTTCACTCTTGCTACCATTGATCGCCACGCTCACATCTGCTGCGGGTGGAGGCGTGATTTGTCAGTATGGAGAGATTAACCACCGGTTACAGGTTCCGATCATCATTGTGTCGTACCTCGAGATGAGTGTCGGCTTACTGCTGGCGGTGGTGCTCGACGGTATCTTCCTTGCCCAGTCCTCGAGTCGCCCACGTGAAGTGGATCGATATTATCAGGACATGATTCTCTGCGGACCATTCGGTCAAGGAAGCTTTGCCCTCCAAATCCTCGGTCAGGCGGTTGGCAGCGGAAGCTTCGCCCAGTACGCGCGAGGCACCTTTCTGACGGCGGAGGCAGCCGCACCCGTGGCGTTCGCGAGCCAGTTCCTCGGATTACTCCTGTGGGGATATGGCACCTTTTGGTGGTGTTTCGCCGTGGTCCGTATCATCCATGCTTTGCTAGCCCAGCCGGGTGGGCTGCGTACCTCTTCATTCACGATGTCTGCATGGGCTCTAGTCTTTCCCTGGGTCAGTCACAATATCCCTGTGCCATTCGTTCGGTCTCTACTTTCAACTATACTGACGACAGGTTTCAGGGCGTCTATACCAACGCAGCGGTCCAATTGGGAAAGATCATGGATGCGCCCGCTTTCAAGGTGTGGTCGACTGTTCTGCTTCTTGTACTCCTTATTATCTGGATCGCCAATCATATCTTTACCATCAAAGGCCTCATCACCGGGCGGATCCTCGGGTTGGAGCATGGCTGGAAGTTTGGTCGGTATGGGCTACAAGACGATGAGAAGCACGTTTGATTGTACATTTTCCTAAATCTATTGATAATTTGTACATATAATTACTTCATGTCGAAGAATGACTTATGACTTTTTGGTGCGACCGGTCGCCGTACCAGGTACTTCCAAACCATTGTGGCCTGCCTCTCTCCCTTTCTTTCTCGGTATGACGAGTAGAATGAAAATTTAGAAGACCTCACACTACAAACAAAAGGATGTTATCGTATTTACATATGAAACCAACAGGCGTCTGTCATCTGTGCCGGGGAACGGCATCCGGCCGTTCATGCTCCAATATTAATTCTCGGGTCACCTTGATCCCCTGTTGTGATTCTTGTACTGCGCGCTCGTCCTTTGGAAGGATACTCTCCTGACTCTCCACAGTTGAGAGCTTTTTCTGCGCGGACGACCTTCCCTGGTGGTCTAACAACTCGAACCGGTCCGTATCCCGACTGTGCGACGACACATAGGTCTTGCTACTACCCCGGAACTTCTGCGGATACGACCCGGGATATCTGCTGGATTGCTTGTCGGTGGAACGGTTGCGGTTCGACGAGCCGAGCCAGCGCGTGTTTCGAAACAGCGGCTTGATGCCGGGGAGCGACGCGACGATCGCGGCGACAAAGCATTCGCGGTCGGCCCATCCTAATGCGATGCTGAGGGTGGAGAGACTTTTGAGGGAGTAGTATGCGCGGAGGATCGAGCAGATGATGACGAAGATGCCGGAGGAAAAAAGGAAGATGAGGATGAGTTTGCGAGGCAGTGGGATCTGCAGCTTCAGAAGGACGGGAATCGGAACGAGCAGGACGACGAGGTCAGATCTGCTGGGTTTAGTACTCTTCGCGTTGTATAGAGGGTAGGGGTGCGTACAAGACGTTGAGGGTCGCGATCACGATGTAGTTTGGCTTACGGACTGTGCAGTTGTCTGTATTGCTTTAGAGTCTGCGCAGTAGAAATTGGCTTGCAATAAGCGCTGGGGGTGGTTTCCAATTCTCACCTCCAGCATAGGGCTTGATCTGCCAGTTTCGCGGGATGGGTGTACAAATACAAATATGTGTAAGCATGCAGGCTAGCCATGTGGCGAGGCAGAACCCCGACGCAATGTGTACAAGGCGTTTCCAGAACGTGCCCTCCCTGAGAAGCGAGTCAGCGGAAGGGCTTCCTCAAAGGTGTTCATACAGAGCCTACGTCAGTTTGTTGTAAAGGCAAAGCAGAACCCCTTTCAAGCACCAGATGTAACACAGATACCAAATCCAGTTCATGAATGCCAGCTTTGAGCCCAGGACGAGGTCGGGAACCTTGCTCTCCGGTACCTGCATGGCCGTCTCATAGTTAAGGCCAATGTTATTCCCGAAAATGCCTGTTATCGTCCATCTTAGCGTGTTGTCTCGCACATGGCTTCTGGATATACATACCCAGTAGATGAATGATGATTGTCATCATGGTCCAGAAGACCTGTGAAGTGAAGTTCAGCGCATTTCCTGTCAAGCAAGAATGAAGAGAGACATACCATGGCTAGCACGGCGAAGGCATCCTCGATCTGAAGGCCCTGTATTCCGAGATATTTGATTCGCGCATAGAGTCGCACAGTCAAAAAACACATTCCAATCGCAAATTCAGTAAAAGTCTCAATGGTGAGGCTGTCCGCGGCCATGGTGGCAAAGGACGAGAGGGGAGGGATCAATGCTTCGGAAGGATGTCATCAAAACAGACGGTCAAGCATTTATGATAATCTTATGCCAGCTCCAATGCCTGCCTCTAATAACAAACCAGGTTCATTGGTACCATGAGATCGCCGCACTGGATGTATCGCAAGTGCTTCACGCAAATCCTTGTGAGCAAAGCCCGACAAACAGGACACTACTCTCCAAAGTATATAATCATACCTCCCCGTGAAGCAGCTGTTTGGTCAGACGATGCATGCCCCAGGAACTATTGCTCAACATTTTGCTACTATTATTCCGAGCCGTCCTTGGTTTCATTCATCCCAGGAGTCGACGGAATTGATCCTGTCATTGTTAGCTCACGACAGGAACCAATCCTTTGGGTCAACTAGGATTGGTGCCAAAAAAGAAAAGGAAAGAAGAGGGAAAATATTGGATTAGGGCTGGCGGGAAATGAAATGGGTCGCAGATCAAATTATGACAGATCAATTATTCTCCGGAGGCGAGTCAAACGCGATGAACAAAGGGAAAAAGAAAAAAAAAGAGAAAAGAAAAGGCACAAAGCACATGGAGTAATAGAAATGCTCAGTGGTCACATCAAGTGGATCAGTTCCCACTGTACAGGATTTCAATCCCTGTTATACTTTAAGAAGAAAAGAAAAACAAGGTTTCGCTGGCTTTTGTCTAACCCAGGGGTTGTCTATCATAGGCAATCAAACAAAGGCCGCTACAGAGCTATTCTAGACCATTTAACAGAGTTCATCAGTTCGTCTCTCCGGAAGCGTGGTTTGACTCCCTCACATCGTGCCCGAAGGAGACCAAGATGACTCGGAGTCAAGTTGCAGTCATCACCGGGGGAGGTAACTCTATCTATATCGGCCGTCATGCATGATTTGGAATTGCCGTCCGAGCTAATTTGGGAACAATAACAGCCAGTGGAATCGGGTTAGCTGTCGCCAAAGCGCTGTCTGAACGGGGAGGCTGGTCGTTGCATCTGATCGATGTCGATGAGAAGCGCGGGACCAATGTCGCGCATGAACTCTCCAATGCCCAGTTCTATCAGACTGATATCTCCGACTATGCTGCTTTAGCCCGGACGTTTCAACTCATCGCCACCAACAGCCAACATCAATTGGACTTTGTGTTCGCCAACGCCGGTGTTATTGAACGGACCAATTTCTACCAAGTCCACGTCGAATTCCCCCCTGAGCCTGACCTGCGCACGCTCCAGGTGAATTTGAACGGGCTCATCTTCACCACATATCTTGCTCTACACTACTTTCGCCAGTCGCCGGGTGGGCCTCGCGGCACCAATGTGGTCATGACCGCGAGCTGTGGGGGCCTGTACCCGTCTCATTATTCCCCCATTTACACTGCGTCTAAATGTAAGGTTTCCGCTAAACCCCTTCCCCAGGTGATCGCGTTCTGACTACTGTGAGACGGCGTTGTCGGGTTTATGCGCTCGGTGGCCGGAGCATTCGCCCAAGACGGAATACGAGTCAACGCGATCTGTCCAGGCATCGTGCAAACGAACTTGGTCGATGAGCAGGGATGGTCCAACTTTCCGATTGACAGATTCATCCCGGCAGAGACCGTGGCCCAAGTGGTCCTGTCGCTCAATGACGGGGTGGAGATGGAAGACGCCACCGGCATCCAAGTGCGGGCCCCATACGGTCGTGCCGTCGAAATTTCAGGATCTCGGTACTATTTTCGCGAGGCTCCTGCCTTTTGCGATCAGGAAATGCAGGAGGTGATGGGCGCCACTGTGCTGGAAAACCAAATGGGGGCAATTCTGAAAGGCTAGGGTTTGGGGATCGACATGCGACCGTTAACAGCGCGACAACGGCCTGTCAGTTGCCGTGATGGCTTCTCCACGCCGGTGGAGATAATCCGCTTTGGCAGTGGATAGGAATCATAGGATATGTCTCAAAGTTGGTGGCTTTTTGTCTCTCAAACACACAGAAATAAAATTCAAAAAGGAGGTTCCACCTCGCGAACAGTCCGAAGCAAAATCTCCCCATTTTTTATCGATTTGTCATGAGGATGCCCTTGTCTCTGACGATCACAACCGAGAATAAGGCCTCAAAAGACCACTAATGCACCCTTGCTGCTTCGTATGCTCCGCTCCACTGTAGCCCAGGCCGCTGACAGCCCACAGCCCCGATGTCTGGAACCTGCAAACTTGCTGGACAAAAATCCCTTCCTCGGAAAAGAAGTATCATAAGACAGTGTTTCCAATGGTCTCATTTGTTTAGACGTCCCAAAGGCAACTGTGCAAGATTTCCATGCAGAGGGACTGTCGGAAGGATTCCGTAGTCTTCAACGGCATACTATCCCTGCGAAATTCTTGCACGGGAATAGATAGATTAACTATAGACAGGGGCACAAAAGTCCCGTCTTCTTTTTCTCTTGCCGTTATCGTCGAGATGCGTCTATTCATATCCACATTCCACGGCACTAGCCCAGGTTTTTTTTTCGAACGATGTCTTCTTAGGGGCATTGCCAAGACGACGATCTTTCGTGCTTTTGTCATCATTTGAAGTTTTGAACAATCATGGAGGGGGGAAAAGAAAAGAAAGAATATGCTGCGTAAGAACAAAAAGGCAACGATAAGAGAGCTCTCAGAGACCTCATATGCAATTTCAAAGTATTTCCCAAGGATTCTACAGTTTCGCTTGTCGAATCGCATCCGGTAGCCCAGAATCTTCACCATGCATCTGTCTAAATAGTGGTTCCCAGACGGTGACAGCTCTCTGGGTGACGTGGCCATTCCCCATTTCCTGCATCGGATACGATATCATCTTGTCCGCCGAACACTCCAGCAATTCACCTGTTCTACCTGACTCGTCTTGGAGGAAAACCTGATATGCATCTAGAATAGTTTTAACGGGGGTCAAACTGCATGAACCATTGGTTAATAAGATACACCAAGGGGAGAAAAAAAAGTCTAGACACACCATTCGAGCGTCACTGCTGCTATCATCTCGGGCGGCACGATCGGGGTCGACACAATTCCCGGGAGCACGCAGTTAATGAAAATATTCTCTTTGGCCCTTAAAAGCGGTGCCACCCCTCGAATAAATTGATTGACAGCAGCCTTCGTCCCGCAGTATTCGGGATAGGAACGATGGGGAAAGATGCCGCCGATGCTCCCTGTCACAATAATTTTCCCTCCGCGCTGAGGCTTGTTTTGTCGCATGAAATGCGTTGCGAGGACCGTTCCGTAGATCACTCCCTTGTAGTTAATGTCGGTCGTAGAGAGGTCCGGCTCCGGAGGCAGGTCGTCACTCGCTGCGTCGCGCCGAGTAAAGTTATAGATTGAAGACTGGTCAACCACGCCCGCATTGGCGCAGAGCGCGTCAATTCTGCCCCAAAGTTGGAAGACACGTCGGAAAGCCGCCGCCTGGCTCTGGTAGTTGCCTACATCGGCCTGGAAGAACTGGGAATTTGCGCCCAGTTCCTTCACCAAGGCATGTCCAGGTTGCGCTCTTCGTCCAATGCAGGCGACTTTCCATCCGCGGTGGTATAGATCTTTGGCGATGTCAATGCCAATGCCGGACTAGATCCGTCACAGTTAGTATGGATGGGCACATGGGAAGGCTTTCTGAAAAGTATGAACTTACCGTGGCGCCCGTTACAATGGCGACGCGATCGTGGTGCACGCCCATTGTTGCTGCAGGTATGACATGCAGTTTTACATGGATTTAAAAACGGGCAAAGCAAGCTGATAATGGATCAATGGGAAGGATTATAGTGGTTATCCAACCAAGTCCAACATGCAGCCGATGGATTTAGTGTCCTGTTAGTCCCTCCAACGGTCGCCTGATTCCTAACAGTTTGTTCCGCGGTGGAGAAGGGCTTCCTGCAATGACTCGGTTTGACTTCCGCCACAGAATTAGTCGCCGTTGATCTAGACTAGTTTTGTAGACAATGCGATAGTTCCCCGCAGCTCCAGAGCTAATGAGAAGAGGGGAAAAAATCAGGATGGATAGTATATGGTCAGTTTATAGCCAGGGGAGCTTCTTCAATTCCAAATCATTCTAGACGTGTCATAGCCGCTCTCGCTATTGATTTCGGCATTTTGGCCCCGTGGCAGAGTCAAGAGGGAGAGAGAGAGAGAATGGCGATAGATCCGACTGATGCCGGCCGCCCAGCCCCTGGAATCGACATGCCATCCACACGAAATCCAGATGCCACTGAGAAGAACCTCTACAGTCCGACCGTGGACTCTCAGGACAGTGAACAAGAGCCGACAGTGTCATTCACGACGTGGATCGTCTCTTGTGTAAGTTCCTTGTCTTGGTCCGTCGAGAGATTCGCTGATTTGTATCATTAGATTCTATCTTGTGGTTATGGCCTCTCATTCTGGCCAGTGCCGGTCATGGCGGCCATTGGAACCTCTGTTTCGGCCGATCTGGGGGATCCATCTGGTTACATGTGGTATATCCCTGTGAGGCTATCCGATCCTCTATCAATTGGTAATCAGTGACTGACCATAACACAACCGAGCCGAATAGGCATGGACTATTGCCATCACCTGCTCGTTCTTGATATTGTATGGTTCATTCTACCGATCTGCGGGAGTTGCTGCGATTCTAACGCATCTAGTGGTCCGAACACCGATCTATTGGGACGTCGCTGGTTCCTGGTCGGAGGCAACCTGGTTAGCAGCTAACCTTCTTCCCTGATGTCTGGCAGTTACGCTGATGAACATCAGGTGTGTACTGTGGGCCATATCATTGTCGCATCTGCCAAAACGAGCAATCAGGTCATTGCCGGGTTCGCCATCTCCGGCTTCGGCGGAGCCAACTGCCAAGTTAGTATTATATGTGCATTCCAATTGCTGAATCGGTGAAGGTCTGACCTGAGGAGCATCATAGATGGCGGCGTTTGCGTTACCAGAGCTTCTCCCGAATAAATGGCGACATATTGGAGTTGTCATCGCCGATTTCACGGTCTACATCGCCGTCATTGTCGCGCCCGTTACCGCACGCTACGGTTATGAGTTCGGAACGTGGGCGTGGAACTTTTGGGCCGTCGCGATCTGCCAGGGACTGTCCTGTATCGGTCTCCTGCTGTTGTACTTTCCTCCGATGCATCCGTAAGTGCCCGGACTCGGTCATAGGGGGAGTGTCTCGTCTCACTGCATGTAGGACCGGCGTCTCATACCAAGAGGCCTTCAAGTCATTAGACTATCTCGGTTAGCCCATTGTTGCCTTTGGTAACTGGACATCCACTGACGATTCCTACCAGGCGCACTTCTTTTCACAGGGGGTGCCGTCCCCGTACTGATGGGCATCGTGTGGGCTGGTATCTACGACTCCAATGATGCGCATGTAATCGCTCCCTTGGTGGTTGGGTTCTTTGTCCTGATTTTCTTTGCCCTTTGGGAGACATACGGCGGCTTAAAATACCCCCTTACGCCTTCGCATGTCTTCACCAGCTCGTGGGGTCGAGACTTCACGGCTCCAGCCATTGCCCTGGGGGTAATCAACATGTTCTACTATTCCTCGAGTATTGTGTGGCCACAGATGACCACCACCCTCTACACCAACGGTGGTACGGATTGGCAGTACGCCATCGTTCTGACGCTGCCCCAAGGCCTTGCCATTGCCTTCGGGGCGTTCCTCCTGACCACATTCGGCAGCGTTATCCGGCGATGGCAGTGGCAGCTCACCGGGTCTGTGTTTGTCATGGTTATCTTTGGCTCCCTCCTGGGGCTAGCTACGCCGACCAATAAGGGGATGATGATCGCATTCCTGTTCTTGTCTCAGATGGGGTTCGGATGGGGGATCTATCTCAGTATCGCGATTACGCAGATGGGTGTGGAGCATAAGAATCTCGGGGTGAGTGGCGGGATTTCGGGCGCAATTCGCTTCGCCGCCGGTGCAGGTATGTCATGATCGTTCACGTTATTCCTCGTCTATGCCTCATCCTTCGAAACAGCTGCTACCTCCATTTACACGACCGTCTTCACCAACACACTATCGACGTGGACCGCAAAACTGGTCCCCAAAGCCGTTCTCGTCGCTGGTCTCGCCGAGGCCCGGGTGCCTGACCTGCTGTCGACGCTGTCCAGCAGTCCTTCAACGCTCGCACAATCATTTTCTCCCGCGGTGGCCGCCGCGGCCAATGTTGCAGTTCAACATGCGACCTGCAAAGCTGTTTTGTTTGTCACCGTCGAAAGAAGCAACGAGGGTTGACACAAAGGCTAACGAGAACATAGTGTTGTGGCCATGGTTTCGATGGCGTTTGGTATCGTGGGAATCATCGCGTGTCTCTGTTGCAAGGATGTCGATCCCAAGATGACGAATACGGTATGTTCTTGCTCCGGGAAAGGATTTTGAATGCAGAAGCTGATGAATTAACCAATTTTCTTTTATGACACAGATTGAGGTCCACCTGAAGAATACTCGGTTTGGTAAAGGCAGCCCACCTCAGTGAGATATGGTGGCTTCCGGAAACGATTATGAACTTGGTTCAGTCTAATCAGAACGAGCCCCGATGGTGAGCTCATCATTCCTAGTAATTAGTGTATCATAATAAGGAAGCTCGAAGGCGCCATCAGTGGCCGTATCCTGGCCATATATTCAACCTGTGGATGGTGCGAGTGCTGTGATAAAGTAGAAGTAGAAGTGGAAGCAGAAGAAGTAAAGTGTAGAAGAACCGATGTGTGAATAGGAGAGCAGGTGATTTGTGGTTCCTGCCCGTATAGTACATAGAAGGGATGAAAATTGTCAACTAAGGCAAGGTGGCCGAGCGGTCTAAGGCGCACGGTTCAGGTTTACCTGACCATTGAAGACTTTCACAAGTTTCCGTGTCATGAAAATGGCGTGGGTTCGAATCCCACCCTTGTCAAACTTTTTGTTTTGTTTTTGTTAGTATTTACTTGTAAATGACATTCTTTTCACTTGTAATAGTTTCTTGCCAATTTAAAGCAAGAAATTGTTTGAACGAATCCTGTTTATCGAAGAAGGTAACTGGTCCAGGAATCATGGTCATGAGGATATATGTACCCTATCCTAATTCAACCTTAATCGCATCATATCTCAACAGATTCCCTCTTCCACCGTTCTTACCATTTTGCCCCTCAAGTTCGCTCCTTCAACAACTTATTCCCGATCGTAGGGAATATACAAATGCTGCTATTGTGCAGTGGGGCCGAGATGCATGGAACCAACGCCATCCAAAGCGAGCATGACCTGAACTTTCCCCGCACGGGGTCTGGACCGGAGGGACATTCAGCCAGCCATCTTGCCTCGTTTGATGGAGACTCAAAGCTCAAACCTGGGGGACAATGGCAAACAACGCCTTAGTTCGACTCGGACGTGTTTGCTTAGTGGGCTGACCGGGACCATATGACGAAAAAGCTGCAAGCCTTCTGTCTTCCCTTCCGCCGAGGGCGACATGTTTGTCTCCATAGCGACGCCACTGATCCATCGGCGACCGGAGAAGGGGACTTGCTGTCACCCTGCAGGACTCACAAACCTTCCTGGCGCAATCCATATGATCCGCCTGGATAGACATATATGCGTGTCTAGTGATTCCCCATTACATCCGTGGCAAATCTGTCATATTACGAACGGAATCCGCCAGTCTTGGTGATAGCAAACAGCCATTGCTCCCCAAGTGGCTATCATCACGGACTCCGAAATTGGGACTAATGGACCAATCCCTTGTGCTATAGGTGCGGAAGGGGCTTTACCTACATTTTAGCAGTTTCCTCAATGGGAAAGGATAGATGTGGATGCCCGTGCCAACAAGGACAGTATGTGGTGGCACTTTGAATATAAAAGCCGAGCTGGCTTCTTGATCGCCAAATTCGTGATTTAATCAACCTTTCGAAGACCAGCACCAGAGCTTCTCTCAAGATAAGACAATATCTCAAACACTTGATCCAGGCACCATGGTTTGGCTGAAAGCTATCGAGGTATGACTCGGATGAGCCTTTGGTCCCGATCCGGCTAACCCCCTCTACAGGTGCACTATGGGGACACTCCTAGTTCTGAGCCCTCGGATGCTATCCCGGTGGTCGATGGCAACAATGGGGATATCAATGCTGGCATGAAGGGAAAGTGAGTACTCCCCCCGCGAAGAGATTCACGAAGGATGGACAAATCTAATCGCATCCGGTGCCAGATACGTCTGGCTGGTCCCTCGGTACTCCGACGA
Source organism: Aspergillus avenaceus (assembly GCA_009193465.1). Lineage (NCBI taxonomy): Eukaryota > Fungi > Ascomycota > Eurotiomycetes > Eurotiales > Aspergillaceae > Aspergillus > Aspergillus avenaceus. The sequence continues at coordinate 15,936 of ML742253.1, forward strand.
CCCATCGTCAGCGCCGAGCAGTATCCGGATTATCATTCAAGATGATGCGGATCATAACCGGGACGACATGGCCAAGGGCGCCGGGGGCAAATATCGCTACATAGATCTGCAGTACGGGGAGGGAGAGAAGATCAAGCGGGTGTCTCTACTTCGTCGCAAGGATAGTGTTTCCTATAACACCATCCACTCGCTGGGTTTTGATGGATACAGTGGCGATATCAATAGTGGTCGCGGAGGTGATTACCTGTACATTGTGTGGAAAACACACTAGAAAGCTAGAAAGGCTGACAGGACTTTATTTGAGTCGAGTATCCAAACAATGCAATGGATAATTTATTTCTCTATGCATGTGCCTTTCCTGTTTGTCTATCTTCATTCAAACTGGATGATGTATGTGAGCGAGCATTTGTTCTATCCGAATGTGTATGATGTTGGGAAATCAAGGCGTGACCAGTGTCAGCTGGCATGTTTAGTCGAGTGGTAGAGATGGTGTAGTCAACATATAATTGAGGTATTACCTGCCGAAGATTTGAAGTCCATGCTTGGATGGAACTCTTGGTCGGCCACTCCTTCTAGGTTAGGGTTTATGTCCCCCCCTTGCTGTGGCTTCGCATCTACATCAACCGTGAACTCGAAACTACACCATTTTGTTTTTTCCCTTTCATTCTATACTCTTTTGCCTTTGAATAAGTTTTGTTACTTGTTAACTCTCCACCAGGACCGCCTAGACCCAAACGGAAACCTGACCCACTTTCGTGCAGCAGGAATGTGATGGATCAATGAACCATTCTCCTAGATTAATTGCGTGCTACACACAACCTCACTTACACTTCTCTCCGACTTTCCTCGGTTTGCCACCTCCATTCCTTGCGTTGTGGGCGATCGTGGGACAGTTGACAAAAGAGAAGACCAAAAGAAAAAGATAATGAAGCTCCAATGTCGGGGCGAGATGTCGGGCGACTCGAACCCACCCTCTCGCAACCCCTGGTTTTCAAATACCTTAATTCTTGCAATCCTAATTGCGATCGGGCTCGGTTTACATCTGCCGGAGCCAGTATCGGATGATTATCCGAGACAATTTGAAGTAGGGCTGCAGCAATGTCGACAGAGGAGGGCAACCCCAACCCAGGTAACGAAAGGGCGCAACAATCCCCGTTGGAATCGAGGGACAGGGCAACAACATCCAACGGTCCTGCGCAATGTAACCTTGTTTGACGGCCAGGGTTTTATCAACGAACCGGTCGACATCACCTTTTTGGAGGGCATCATCACATCGATTGATCGCACCACGGAAAATACATCCTCATGGTCAAGGGAGACGGTGGTGTATCAGTTAGAGGGTCGCTTTGTCACCCCGGGCCTAGTGGATATGCATTCGCACCACCTGTTAATGCCATTTCCAAAGCTACCGTCGACAAATGACGTCAACGAGAAGCCACTCTTAGGCCCTCTGACGCCCTTTATCAGAGCGATTGACGGGTTCAAGGCGTATGATCCCACACTAGAATTGATTGCCTCCGGCGGAGTCACCGCGTCCCTTCTCCTACCAGGATCAGGCAATATCATCGGCGGCCAAGGCTACGTCGTGAAGAATAGCCGTCCCACTAGCGAACCGTTAGTCGAACGGTTGTTGTTGGAGGACGGCCTGCCGCCCAACCAGAAACAAAGATACCTAAAGATGGCCTGTGGAGAGAACCCCAAAAGCTACGGACATACGAGGATGGGTCTGATCTGGCTCTTACGACAGCATCTAACCCGAGCACAAGAGCTGCGGCAGCGGCAGGACCAGTGGTGTCGGAACGCGGAAAGGGTTGAAAACTCGGTCTTCAAAGGCTTCTGGCTGGGACGGTTTCAAGGACAGAATGGACAGTTCCCAGACTCCTGGGAGCTGGAGGCGACAGTAGCGCTGTTGCGCGGCCAAATAAACCTCAATGTTCATTGCTATGAACCGCAGGATATCGAGCGCCTTCTGGCTGTGTGCAAGGAATTTAACATCGTTCCCCGTGCCCTACATCATGCGTTGGAGGCGTGGAGAATACCGGAGGCTATCAAGGATTTTGACCCGTATGCCCCTGGCAAGGCACCGCTGCTATACCGAGAGGAAACGCTAACTAAGATATAAGGAACATTACAATTGCTTTGTTCGCTGAAAACGCTTTTTACAAACACGAAGCCTTTGATGCGAACCTGAGAGCGGGCAAGATTCTGAGCGAACATGCCTTGGCCGTCGCCTTTAAATCGGTAGAGTAGAATCCTGAACAACCGTGGTGCTACCCTCATTAACCATATTGCAGGATCATACTGGGGAAAAGCTTCACTCTAAATACCTTTTGTAAGAGGATGACTCGCCCTATGGGAGATATACTCTTCCAGGTCACCAGCTGATGTAATGACTACCAGATCCCAGGCATCATTGGCTTATTCATTTGGAATGTCAGCGGACAAAGCCCTGCAAGCTGTGACATCAGTACCAGCACGGTCAATCCGCCAGGATCATCGGATAGGATATGCTCGCGTGGGCTATGACGCCGATTTGGCAGTGTGGGATGCACATCCCTTGGCGGTTGGGGCCACCCCCGCACAAGTGTTCATCGATGGAGTTCCTCAGATTGGGAAACCCACAGGAGCAGCCACGCCGGATGATTCCAGACTGGCACTAACAGATTTTGAGTCACGGACGCCCAACATGCGTCCGGCATTGCTGAACACTACTGACGCTCTTTGCAAGAGCCTGCGGTCGACTACAAGACCAATCCTATTCACCGGTATCAAGCGAAACCTTCTGAGCGTGTCCTCGTCCCAGCGAGGGCTTCCAACTGTCCTGGCAATGTTCGTGCATCATGGCAAGATAGTCTGCTTAGACACGACCGAGAAATGTCAGATGATAGCCAACAGCCAGTACAACGACGTTCTTACCTTACATCTGGAGAACGGCCACGTTACTCCAGGGCTAATCGCGGTGAGTGAAAGTCTGGGGTTGATTGACATTGCCGCCGAGGATAGGACCGGCGATGGCAAAGGAGAGCCGAGCCTTCACGAGGAAGACCTAGTGTTTGCGCAATACGGGGTTCATTTTGACGGCCCTACATATCAGCGAGCAAGAATTGGAGGCGTCACCAAAGCGGTTACCATCCCCCTATCGCATGCTGGCCTCATTAAAGGCGTAAGCGCCGGAATACGTACCAGTGGAAACATCTCACTCCCAGATGCTGGAATCTTCCAAGGAAATATAGCGCTGCACGTTAATCTGGGACAAGGGTCGAAGGGTAAGCTCGCTGAGGTGATACATATTCCCCACTTAATATTGACTTGGAGTAGGCAAAGTGACGCCGACCATCTCAGTGGCGGTGAAAGAATTGCGAGCAATTCTCGCAGCAACGCATTCGAAAGGAACTATATTTGCCAAGGCAGCTAGTGGGGAGATTCCTACTGTTGTCCATGCGTACAACAAGGTCAATGCCGATGTTTCCCCTTCTCGGATCCCTTGCCGGTGGAGTTCGTTGGCTGACTTTGATTTCAGTATGATATATTACGAGCATGCAAGGTCAAGCTGGACTTCCCTGCGACCAACATCATCATCCACGGTGGCCATGAAGCACCGCTGGTAAGGAAGAACAACACCAGGACCCCAGAGCGGCAGCGGGCTTATATGTACCATCTAGGTTGCGAAAGAGCTGAGAAAGGCTGGGGTTCCCGTCATCCTTACGGGCAACCGAGGTGCACCTGAATACTGGGACAAACGCGATACGCTCCCCGGACCCCCTCTGAGTAAAAGCGCGGCTCGTGTGCTGACCGAGGCTGGGGTTCAATTTGGCATTGCCATCCGCGGTATGGACCCTCTGTAATGGCTTACCGACCAGATTGTGGTTAGCTGACGAACCGGAAGAGGATTGGCATCTGCAAAGCCTTGCCAGCGAGGCCGGATGGGCGGCCAAGTACGCAAAACTGAACGATCAAGAAGCTATTGCCCTTGTATCGACCAATATCGAAGCAATTCTGAACTTGAAGCCCACAAATGGAGGGGAACAATCCGGTGATTTTGTTGTGTGGGAGGGCAATCCTCTTACTGGTGAAGGCAGTGTTGTCATGAGCTTTGATGATACATCCACCATCAGCGCATGTTGGCCAGATTCCCCAATGGCAGTAGTTTGATCCAAAGTCTGCGCGGGAATACCATCAAGGAGCGTATGTATTACCCACGGGACATCATGAAGGCTGGGGGCATTGGTTAGGGTTACCTGACATGGACGAGAAATGAAAAATGCATACTCAAGTGACTATTAGTAGCATACTGATTACCAGACTAAAAACAGACCGAACCTATCGGGACTTATGCATCACAAAGTGCTGTCCAGGCTCGGACAGACTAAACCATTGTGGTTCATGGATGCTATGAGTGCGCATAAGCACGTCAAGGAGGTTTATAGATAAGGGTACAGTTCAATCCAAGGATGTAGTAGATAGAACTTTTCGAGTCGGCAAGTGGATGAGACAAATCTACCCATCACCCCTACGTCTGTCACCCTAGTTCCATGGAGTGGTATACAAGCCGAAATGGCGCCCCTTATGAAAAGAAGATCCACCTACCCACTACACATGAAACTTCCATTCATAGTGGATGGAGTATGTACGCTGTGTACGCCGCGTACATACATTCAGGATGCCGATCCTCTTCTCCGCAGCAGGAAACAACCCATCTCCCCCTCGCTGATTTCATTTGACATAATCACTGAGGATTTTGGTTCATCTGTGTGTCGAGGCTTAAATTAAACCCCCCGTTTGGGGGCGGATTTAGCGCAGAATTTGTGGCTAATGAAATTCGGCAGTTGTTGGGTCCGGAGGATTTCGGATATTTTTCTTTAGGGTTTTAATATAAGAGGCTGCATTAGTGTCCTCACTAGTCTTGATTTTAAATCATTCAATTCGAGCATCGGATTTAGCATATCGCTAGGCAGATATGAAGACCAGGAATGACTTCGGGTTTGATCAAAATGGGCCTGGAAAGATTGAAGCTAACATCTATATGTCTCATTCCTCCGTACCGGACCCCTACTCAACTATGACAAGATTTTTACACTGTTGAATCATAAAGCGAGCTTCTACGCCTTCAATCTCAGATTGTCTCTCTGGCCGCTGGCTCTCACAATCCTGGGCTGACTCCTATAGGCTGTCTGACGCCGCTCTACTACCCGGACGATATCCTTGTTTGAACCATGAAGACAATGATGGCGTCTGGACTGGCGGCATTGGTCCTAACAACAGTCGTGGGAGTATCAAATGCGAGCGTCATTCCGTCTCTGACGGCCGCGGCGGCAATCGTTTCCTCAGCCGCTACCCCATTCTCGAGAGAGAGGGTGCAGTTGACGGATGAAGTGTTGGCGAACCTTTCGTTGACCATTGGGAATTCCAGCATCTCGAACACCTTCCAATTTGCTGATGCGATACATGAGAATGGCAGCCAACGCAGCTGCAAGGTGATGCCAGGCAGCCCACTTTGGCCAAGCGATCGACACTGGGATCTCTTCGACGTGCTTCTAGGCCACCGCTTGGTGAAAACCGTGCCACTGGCCGCCCCCTGTTTCCCGAACTGGCCCGAGTATGATGTCGATAAATGCACGATTATTACTGGGGACTGGATGACTTCCAATACCCAGTGAGTCTCAACGCCTTTACATAGTAGATGACGTAGCGCTGATTGAGTGATAGTATGAACGACCCTGCGAGTATTATGCTGCCTCTGTATGAAGGCCGCACCTGCATGCCACCAGGGTATAACTATACGAGCTCATGCGAATTGGGTGGCTATCCCGCCTATGTGGTGAATGCATCGAATGTCGCTCAGATTCAGTTAGCCATCAACTTTGCTCGGAACCAGAACCTTCGGTTGGTGGTGAAGAATACTGGCCACGACTTCAACGGCAAGGCCGCTGGCAAAGGTGCCTTGTCTATCTGGACCCATTGGTTGAAAGACATGGCATTCTATTCTCACTATCACGCGGCAAATGGATATGTTGGTCCTGCCATGAAGGTTGGGGCCGGGATTCAAGTGTGGGAAGCGTATGAATACGCGAAGCGCCACGATGTGACTGTTCTGGGAGGTGAAGCTGTTACAGTAGGACTGGGAGGCGGATATACCGCTGGTGGTGGTCACTCCCCCCTGAGCAGTCTTTATGGCATGGCAGCGGACCAAGTTCTCGCTATGGAAGGTACATTGCAAATCACTCTGGCGCTCTGCAGAACTAATCGTTTTCACGCATAGTTGTTCTGGCAAATGGTCGCTTTATCACTGCAAACTCGACTCACCATTCTGACATCTTCTGGATGCTTCGCGGTGGTGGAGGCAGTACTATTGGAGTAGTGACCTCTCTGACCATCAAGGCCTATCCAAAGCTGCCCACTACGGCCGTCACCTTCAACTTCACGGTTCATGATGCGCCCAATGCATCCGCATTCTGGCAGGGAGTCAGATCCTATCTAGACCACATTGAGGCGTTTGTGGACGCGGGCACGTATGGCTACTACTACGTGGGCGCCTCTCCCCTCGAGATTGGTACGGACCCGGGGTCAACAGATTATTATTTCCGGATGGAGTCTTTCATCGCGCCCAACATGACCATTGCGGAGACAAAGTCGCTGCTGGCCCCGTGGTTTGAGGTCCTAGACCACCAGAATATCAGCTATACACCATGGTATAACCATGCCGATAACTTGTAGGGACCCCCGTGTACCATAGGATTGAAGTCTTCTGAGCTAATAGGGAACATTTAGCCACGATACGTGGGCTGTCGCCTTCCCGCAGGAATATGTCGGAACTGCAATGGTAAAGACGGCCTCACGTCTGATGCCCCGCAGCGTCTTTCAGAGTGCAACGCTTCGCGAACGTACCTTTGCTGCACATCAGGACGCAATTGAGCAGGTATTCTCCCCTACCCCCGGTGCAAAAGACGACCAGCACTAACCCAGTCATAGAGTCTCTTCATTGCCGGATTCCATGTTTCTGGGACTGGCATCGCGGTGTCCCCCCGTAATGACACTTCCGTCCTGCCCGCGTGGCGTGACGCTCTGGCGCATGTTATCGTGGGGACCCAATGGACGTCCAATGCCACCTGGGAAACCGTGTACAACTCCTCCCTCCGGGTGACCCAGTGGATGGACGTGTTGCGCGAGATTGCCCCCGAGTCCGGTGCTTACATGAGTGAAGGGGATCTGCTGGAACCCAACCAACAGCAAGCATTTTACGGAACCAACTACCCCATGTTATACGCCTTGAAGCAGAAATACGACCCCACGGGCCTTTTCTATGCGTTGACAGCGGTAGGGGCGGAAGACTGGGAGGTCCAGACCACGGATCCTGTGCCATACTCTTGGAATAACAACGGCCGGCTGTGTCCTGTGCCGGGACTTTGAATATGTAGTTTTAGCTTCATGGTGTATTTTTTTATCAAACTTTTCTGCGGTGCCAAAGATCAATAGAAATAATTCAGAAAGCTTTCCACGGTAAACGGGTGAATGGCACATCGTCCAGTGATTAGGGCATCTCGAACATTTCGTTACCCTGAACCCTGATCAGATCGCCGCTTTTTACGAGAAAGATATCCTCATCAAAGCACTTGTTTGATAACAAGGAAACCAACGAACTACTAGTACATCTACAGCCGGTAGCTACAGGCCCGGAAATTTGTAGTTGAAGGCTATTAAGCGCGAAAAGGTTGGAGATTGCCCAGAAGCATGCTAGACGCACTGGATTTCCCAGACCAATCTCTTAACGCTTCTCGAAAGATTTTCAGGCAAAACTATCCCTTATGTTTCTACTGAACCCTTGAAGCCGGAGTGCTGCCAAGAAGGACGTCCTGGGATACAACACTAAAATCTCCAGGATGCTTAGCGTAATTGGCTATGCGATAAATGGTGTGTTATCTGTCGCCAGTCTTGGCCGCGACGGAAGTCCGTCGGTCGCCCGAGAACCCCCTGCAAAGTGATGGATGAATAAATATTGAGGGATCCCCTCCCATGCCAACATGAAGTTAGTGCAGTGAAGTGTCCCTACGGCTACTTTGAATTGCTGGCATTGTCATGAAGCTATATCTTTCTACTCTCTTTGGCTGTCTAGCCGGGAGCGCACTGGGAATTGCCGTCGAGAAACCCATCCAGCGAAATGGGACGACGACTGCCTGCGAAAAAGTCGGGAGGCAAGCTGCCGCATCACTGACAGGATCAACAGCTGGTGAGGCGCCAGTGAATATGGATGGTCTCCCAACTCAGTTGCTAACACGGTATCAGCGACCGGCTTGGTCGATGGGGAATTGGCCCTGGCGTGTTTGAAGTCGGTTCCACTCGGGAAACAGCAGGCAATTGAGTTGATGGAGTCTATCTTTCCGTACGTAAAGTGGCAATCTGGTACGACCGCTACTCCCGGAGATGGAATCGAAGACGCTGATCTTGAACGCTAGATACGTCGTATCTCAAAAACCCACCTACCGGTTATCTCGAGCCGGCAGTCGATATCTGGGCCGAGCTCAACCAGGTACATGACAATATCAAGAGCGATATTTATGGGAATGAATATGACTTCCAAGCGGATCTGTTCCGAGTCTTCAATCTGGCACACGACGGTCATTTTCGATTTTTCCCAGATCTGCTCACCAAGGTGTTCCGGTTCAATCGAAACGTCGGGTTGGTTTCGGTCAGCCTGAACGGTACCGATGTCCCTCAGATTTATGTACACGGTAAGGGACTGGCCTGACCCTTCTCAGAGCACCCAGGCTGACGCGAGCAGCGGATATTGTGGCCCTTGTCGAGGCCGGCTTCAACCCGTCCCCGGTCACGTTGATTAACGGTGAAGAAGCTGTGCCGTTTTTGGAACGATGGTCGGAGCTGGGGAGTCTCAACGACCCTGACGCACTGTACAACTCCCTTTTCTTCTCGAAGCCGTTCGCGGCAGGAAGTGCGGGCTTCGAAGGGTACTTTTCCGGCAGTGCGCGGTTCGGTTATATCTATCCAGGCGCCCAGACCACCATTGAGTTCGCTAATGGGACCCGAAGAGAGTATCGGACGACGGCGGAGATCATCGGGAATTTGACTGGAGTGACGGATGGCGTGAGTATGTATGAGAAGTTCTGCACCGGGCCTTCGCATACGGCCTCGACGGCTCGCGCAGCTGCCGCCGCGAGCGCTAATACTACGACTCGTGCCCCTGGGTATCCCAGGCCGGAGGTCATTAGCTCGGATCAAGTGGTCTCCGGGTACTTCCTTGACTCCAGCCAAAATTCAGATGTAGCGGTGCTTAGTATGCTGTCCTTCGAGCCCAGTGTTCCCGCCGAATTTCAGTCTGTAGTCGAGACATTCTTCCGGCAGGCCAAAGCGGCAGGGAAGTCCAAACTGGTCATTGACGTTTCAGCGAATGGAGGCGGATATATCCTTCAGGGTTATGACACATTCCGCCAACTATTTCCCGGCATTGTTCAAGATGGATATACGCGGTTCCGATACACGGAGGCATTTGCGACCATGGCGGAACAATTTGCGCAGGTCCTGCCCCAGAACTTTGATCCGGCGACTGCCTCCGCCGATGAGATCCAAATGTTTGAGTCCCCTCCCAATTACCGCTATGACCTGAACTTGACAAACCGGCCTTTCACCTCCCTTTCAGAGAAGATTGGCCCGCAGGCGTACAATGGGGATCACTTCACCAGTATCATGCGGTGGGATCTGGATGACCCATTGACTACCGTCAACGAGACCTTTGGCATGGGCATGGAGATCACCGGCTATGGTTCCCGGCGGAACATGACACAGCCGTTTGCCGCCGACGATATTATCCTGCTGTATGATGGGTATTGCGCGTCCACCTGTACCCTCTTTTCCGAGTTTTTGCGCATCCAAGCGGGAGTCAAGAGCATCGCAATCGGAGGTCGCCCGTCCACCGGTTCCATGCAGGGGATCGGTGGAGTCAAAGGTGCCAACAACTTTGCCTTTGATTATATTCATTCCCTGGCCCAGCTCGCGTACGGTTCCGGGACGTCCGAGCAACAACAATCGGACAATTGGACTTCCCTTGCCGAGCTCAGTCTATTGCCCTCCAATCGCTCCACGGACACCTCGATCAATGTCCGAGATAACATTCTCTCCGATAACCTCGCAGACGGACTCCCTTCGCAATTTGTGTATGAACCGGCGGACTGTCGACTCTTTTATGAACCGGAGATGGTGGTGGATGTGACGGCGATGTGGGAGGCAGCCGCCGATGCCGCCTGGGGTCCCAAGGAATGCGTTCACGGACAGGTGGATGTGAAGAAACGAATGACGGGGGACGATCCTATCCGTTCGAGAAGAGTCCCTCGGGCTTTATCCCCCCGGTTCGCTACCCCGACGGCCCCCCGAGTGTCGTGGTGGGGTAACATGCATGGTCAGAAGGTGCCTCTGTAAGCAGCAGTCGTTTCATGTAGACATTATGCGTGTATGTAGATAGGATCATATTTCGGAAGGATCGAAGAGCTGTGGAAATTCCAGAGGAATTGAAGATTGAAGATTGACGATGGAATACTAGGGTTGGTCTCCAAAAGAGGGAGTCACGCTGCGCCCGTGACCGGGTTCTTACCTGATTTAGTTAGTTCCTACTCTCAACCGAGAGGCAAAATGACTGACCGCCGGACCTACCGCTTTCTTCTCCCTCTTTCCCTCTGTCTTTCTCTTCAAATCATGGCCAACTCTCTCCCATTCAACGGAAATTCCCGAGACAGATTTCACCAAAAAGTTGGTTGATATTACTAACTCACTATTGTCGAGGATCCTACTAAATAGCTTTTCTTCATTGACAGAATTCTCCCACTGATCATCTGCTTTCCAGAGTGCCCCCTTAAAAATATACTCCCTTGTCGACACATCCTCCAAACTCGGAAGTAGACTGGCACTTGTGTTAAATTGTTTAGGATATATATAAAAGTACTAACTCGGTGATCTGGCCAGGGAAGCCGTTGAGTATTCCCACGCGGCCATAGCGTTGGACATCCCCACAATCTTGGGCAAGACCATTGTAAATTCATGCGTTATATCGCCGTGCAAAGAAAAGACAGAGACACTGTGGAGAACAATATAGCAACCCTTGACAAAGCCGAGCCAGAAAGCTTGTGCGACAAGAATAAATGGATAAATATCAATATACGTAAGATGCACGGGGTCTCAAACGCTGGGCTCGGATCCCGGTACTGGGTTCACCCAGAGTCAAGGGTCCACCGATCCCTAACGAGATATGGCACCATAATACGTGACCCGGAAGGCAAATTTCTCGAGGGTGATATGGTAAACTCGCGTGAAACTGCTGACTATCGGGTCTAGCGACCCAGATAACCATTTGGGTGAATATCTATGCATCAATCCCCGCAGATGCGGAAGACCATCCGGATGCGCGATATCACTTGCAAGGCTACCGGTGCCGTTGATGGGTCCCATAGACAATCTCATCATCTATCTTGCCACAGCGGACAAGAATGAAGCGCCCGATAGTCCTTTGATCCCGTTGTGGTGGGAGATTAGTGTTCGCAGAATCCCTATCTGTGGCTTACCAGGGGATGGTGTGATAACAGACTACGATGATTGCAAGCAGCGAACCAGAGTGGAGACCGCCATTCTTCCACTGATAAGCATTAGAGAAGCCTCTAGTGTGATGTTAGTGTAGGGGCTAAGCTTCTGATCCCAGCGCCGGAACGGAAGATAAGCCAACAAGAGCCAATAAGACCGGGCACGACATCCCAGGGAACACACGCGCCATTGATGTCCCGCCGTCGGGGAACCGCTGGTGTGCTCGATGCAGCTTGTTGGCACAAGAGCGGTATAAATAGAACTGGGACCCTCCCGTTCGTCCTCTGCGTTTGAACGGAGAGCCACTGCCTTGTGTCAAAAGCGACTGTGCCAAGCCATCCAGGTCCATCCATCATGTGTATGTATGAACGAAGTTAGTGCGAGGGCAAAGGCTGATCAACACCGTGGACTGCAGCTCATACGGCCGGTGTAAACGCCGTCAGTGATTTAATCACTCCTCCCATGACAGCAGGCAGTAACGGACAGCCAATGGACGATGCTGAGAAACAATCGTACGAAGTCACTGCCACGGAAAGGCCCTCCCTAGACAGTGAGGAGCATCCAGAACCAACCAAAGAAGAGGAGAACACCCTTCGCAAAGTGGCGGGCAATCTTCCAATCGTATCGTTCTCCTTGTGTTTGGTCGAATTTGCAGAACGTGCCTCCTATTACGGCGCTCAAACGGTGTTCTCCAATTTTGTCGAATTTCCTCTACCCAAAGGTAAATGGTTCCACATAGACAAAGTTCCAGCGGGCAGTAACTGATATGCTGTTGTAGGAGGAAATGGTGCTGGGGCTCCACCGCGTGGGACGCAAGAGACTGCCGGCGCCCTGGGAATGGGTTTGCAGGCGAGTTCAGGCTTAACGTTGCTCTTCTCCTTCCTGGCGTACGTGCTTCCCATTTTAGGAGGATGGTAAGTAGCACACCTAAACTTCGTGATAGCTTGATGTTCTGCGATTGCTAACATCCCCAGGTGGGCTGACGTTTACGTGGGTCGGTACACGGCCATCTGCGTCGGGGTTCTCCTCTGTGGTGTCGCCCATCTGATTCAGATCTTCGGCGCCCTCCCATCTGTTCTCCAGCGAGGGACGGCGAATTCAGCGCCACCATTCATCATCGGTCTTCTGTTACTAGCCGTCGGGGCGGGCATTTTCAAGCCCAACATTGCACCCACCATCTTGGACCAACACCGGACCAAAAAGGCGTATACCAAAGTGCTCAAATCGGGCGAAAAGGTCATTGTAGACCCAGAGCTCACGACCAGTCGCACCATGTTAATCTTCTACGGGGTAGTCAACATCGGAGCCTTTTATATGCTGGCAACCACCTATGCGGAGAAATACGTGGGATATTGGCTTGCCTTCCTCCTGGCGGGTATCATCTATTTCCTCTTACCGATCGTGCTGGCCCTGGTCTACAAGAGAACATACAAGCAGCCTCCCAGCGGAACCTCCGATCTCAGCAAGGCGGCCAGGATCATTGTGATGGCTCTCCGACGCAACAAGTTCCAAGTGTGGCGCAAGAATTTCTTCGACGCTGTGCGGCCAAGTGTGTTGGCCCTGGAAGGTATCCAGGTGGATTGGACCGACAAATTGGTCGATGATGTGCGTCGCACATTAGGTATGATATCGTGTTCCCACCCTCAAGGGCATGCCGTGAGGGGGCTAATCTCATTGCAGTTGCGACCGAACTGTTCTTCTATTTTCCCATCTATAACATCAACGATGGCGGGATTGGCTCCGTCTCCACCAACCAAGGTGCCTCAATGACCACCAACGGTGCCCCGAACGATCTGCTGAACAATTTCAACGCGCTGACAATCATTGTCGCTACTCCGGTCCTCAGTCACTTCCTTTACCCTTTCCTCGTCCGTCACAACTGGAAATTTGGCCGCGTCAACCGCATCACTTTTGGATTTGTTCTGGCCATGATATCAAGCATTATCGGCGCCATTGTCCAGTGGCGCGTGTATAAAACCTCGCCATGCGGGTTCTACGCTTCCTCCTGCGACGCCGGCGTCAGTCCCATTTCAATCTGGTGGCAACTTCCGAATGTCATTCTGGGTGCCTTGTCGGAGCTGTTTTGCAACGTCACTGCATACGAGCTGGCGTACGCGAGGTCCCCACCATCAATGCGGGGTCTGGTCATGGCGATCTTCTTGCTCACAACGGCCCTCTCCAGTGCATTGGGTGAGGTTTTGATCCCCGTTACCCAGGACCCCTACCTTATTTGGATCTGGGGCTCCGCCGCGGTGGCCCTCGCCGTCCAGACAGTTCTCTTCTGGTACCGGTTTCGATCCCTGAATGATGATGAATTCATGATCGACGAGAAACATTATGAGGATACCACCATCGCCAGTGTGCAGGGGGCGGACGAGAAGAAAACGTAATCGGTGGTCAAAGGCAGGATATATGAATATTGCTAGGCTACCATCATCGCTGTAGGGATCCCAGTTGCGACGGGTTCAGACCGGCGATGGAAAACTAGCCCGGAAGGCTTCAAATTTCTAATGAGCTTAAACACGACTATTCTCATCCGGTGTCAGGGTTTTTTCTGACCCCGTCGCAACTGGGTGCCCATCACTGTATATAGTTTAATCATGATATATTATTGATGCCATCTAAAGTTCTAAAACCTGGTATCGAGGATGTATTCAGTGTTCACTTGTTTGATCATGGGTGTCAGCTCGTCGGTGCACCCGACCATGGAACAAATCCTGGATCTGTCGGTGGGCCTTTAGGTCGTTTCACTGTTCCAGCAGTTGGGGGCCAAGCTGTTCGATAGTGGCACTACAAAGATCAGACTTATACTGAAAAGGAATAGTATCAGTGCTGCGAGTGGAGTTCATGATCATCCCCCACTGTGAAGAAGCGCCAACGCTAGCCCTAACTCAGCACTAGAGAGTTACCAGTCTCGACACCACCCACTAAGAACGCCCCAATGTTGCCCTTCCAGTTGTTAGGCTGACATTGTGGAGATGGCTTAAGCTTCCCGAAGTATTTACACGATAAGACCAATGAATGAATCTGCTGCCGTCGAAAGAATGCTATCCACACGCAGATGCGGCAAAAGGCGCTCGTCGTGCTTCCAGCAGAATGGATATTTAAACCATCTGCTACCGCGATCTGTTGCCACTGAGTCCGCACTTTCCATTCAAGGATCCATCTCGCAATGGCAGCCACGGATGCATCTGCGTTCGACCCTCGGACGCAATTGTTCCCGAACATTGTCGATCACTATGCCCGTGTCAAACCGGACGCCATTTACGCCGAATACCCCGTTTCAAGCGAGAGCTATACACACGGCTATCGACCGATCACCTTCAAAGCATTCGCTAACGCAATCAATGGCATTGCGTGGTGGCTGACAAGGAAGTGCGGTCCTGGTGACGGGGAGATCCTCGCATATATGGGACCGAACGACATCCGATATCCAGCCTTGGTGATGGGCGCTCTCAAAGCAGGATACTGCGTAGGTGACCAGTGCGCTCAGAGAGAAGAACGCAAAAAGGAGTTAATTATAATGTCTAGATGTTTCTCACCTCGCCACGGAACAGCACCGCTGCTCATATTAGTCTGTTCGAACGTCTCCAATGTACCAAGCTCCTTTCTCCTGTTCCGAAACCCCCTGCTGTTACGACTATTTTGGAAGAACAGACAGTGGATATCCTTGAAGTCCCGAGCATAGATGAGCTGATTATCAACGTGCACCTGCACTTTGAGTATGGGAAGACGTATCCCGAAGCCGCAAGGGAGCCATTTGCTGTCCTGTGAGTCTGCGGCGATGCTATGACAATAATAAATACTAATCGAATTAGCCATACCTCGGGTTCCACCGGTACTCCGAAACCCATATTCTGGACCCACGACACCGCTTGCAAGCATATGAATATGGTCCTTTTAGACCCTCCAGAAGGGTTTCAGAATATTGACAGTTGGTGCTTTAACAAGCGAGTGTTTCTTGTGCCACCTCCCTTCCATGTAAGGGACCTTGAATTCACCCCAGCCTCCCCATATACTGCGCAGCTCTAATATACTCCAAGGCAGCTGGTCTAGCTTACCTCTTCTGCATTGGCATGCCGGTTGGCATGGCCATAATATGTCCTATATCCGGAGGTCTTCCCACCGCGGCTGGCCTTGTGGAAGCGAGAAAACAGACCCATTTCGATGTGGCGGTAACGGTACCTTCATTGATCCAGGAACTATCACAAAGTCCCGGCTTGTTGGACTACTGCAGCCAGCACCTTGATCACATTGTATACTGCGGTGGGGATCTGCCGCAGGCCATCGGTGACACGGTGGCCTCGAAGATCAGGCTCGTAAATCGGTATGGAGCGACGGAAGTGGGTCTGCTTAATCCAATCTACTCCGCATTGAAAGGAGATCCTAAGAAGGACTGGCGATATATTCAGTTCAACCCAAGCACCGGCGCTGAGATGCGCCATGTCGCCGATGGGGAGTATGAGCTTGTAGTCGTTCGCAAGCCTGAAGGCAACGAGCACCAGCTCGCCTTTACCGTGTACCCGAACCAAGAGGAATACCGCACCAAAGACCTTTTCGTCCGGCACCCGGATCCCAATAAGCGTGCACTGTGGCGGTGGAGCTCTCGGGTCGATGATGTGATTGTTTTCTTGAATGGCGAGAAGACTAATCCAGTTTCTGCCGAACAGCACATCGTGGCATCCAACCGCGACGTGACCGCGGCCCTGATGGCTGGGGCGCAGCGTTTTCAGGCTTCTCTGCTAGTGGAGATCGGGACCCGTCACATGGATGTAACTGAGCGTGCGACGATGATCGAACAGCTTTGGCCTAGCATTGAGGAAGCCAATATGCGCTGCCCCGCTCATGCGCGTATCTCCAAAACGCATGTACTTTTCACGAGACCTGACCAGCCCATGCTTCGCGCTGGCAAAGGGACTGTTCAGCGAGCCGCCACGCTTGCTCTGTATGCTCCCGAGCTCGATGCATTGTACGCAGATGCCGATAAGCTCTCGGAGTGGAACGGCGAGTCTCCGGGGCCCGGGTGCGTCGATGATCCTGAGGTCATATCCGATTATATTCGGGCCTCTCTGATCTCTATCACTCGATGGGATCCCACTCGTCTCACGGACACAGCCAACCTGTTCCATCTTGGTTTGGACTCCCTCCATGCTCTCACTGCCACTCGGATATTGAAAAGAGGCTTGAGTTGTGCCTCATTCACGCCGAATGACATCTATCTCCATCCATCTGTTTCGGAGCTAACGCAGGCGGTGCTGCACCTGCAGCAACAGCAGGAATATTCATCAGAGACGATCAAAGAAGCTCGATTAAGTGAGCGGGACAAGCTATTTGAAGAGCTGAGCGGGCACATCCACCCACGAACGGTCAAACGACATACAGTCATACTAACTGGTTCCACCGGCAATCTTGGTTCATATATTCTTGATGCCCTCTTGAATACTCCCACGGTGGCCCACGTGCACTGCCTCAATCGTCGCCCTGACGCCCGTGAAGTTCATTGTGGAAAGGTTCAGTCGTATGGGTTGACTCTCGATGAATCACGAGTCACCTTTTGGACAGCAGATCTCGCTCAAGCGGACCTTGGCATCTCGTCAGATGCTCGGGAATTATTGCAGCGGACAGTTACGCTAGTGCTCCATAATGCCTGGACTGTAAACTTCAATCTCTCATTAGCATCCTTCAAACCTGACCTTATGGGGGTTGTGAACTTGATCAATTTCAGTGCACAGGGTCAGAAGACCCCACACCTTTTCTTTATCTCATCCATCAGTTCGACGATGGGCCACCAAACGGAGGATGGGTTGACACCGGAGGCGATCTTTACGACAGCAACGCCGGGCCCCAACGGGTATGCGAACAGCAAATACCTTGCCGAGCAGTTGATAGACCAAGCCGCTCGAGACGGTTGTGTAAGCGCCTCCTGTGTTCGCGTCGGTCAGATCGCGGGCGCTGTCCGCTCCGCAGGTCTCTGGCACAAGACCGAGTGGTTTCCTCGCCTTGCTCTGAGTTCGCTCCACCTGGGCGCCCTCCCGGATACCCTCGGAGCGGCGCTGGACCGGATTGACTGGGTGCCTATCGATCTACTCGCAGAGGCGCTGGTAGACCTGGCGACAAGGAACTACTCATTGAGCGCCGCACCGGCCAATGTATTCCACGCAGTCAATTCGCATGCTCTAAATTGGGAGGAGATTCGTCCCATGGTGGTCGACGCACTTTCCAAGATTTCCGGGAGGGCTGTGGAGACTATCACCATTCAAGATTGGATCCAACGAATCCGCCAGGACATTGAACCAACGGGCCCCCAGCCTTTGAGTGACCATGAGCTACAGGACCGCCTAGCGAAGAACCCAGCCGCCAAACTTCTCGACTTCTTTGAGGGAGTCGTGTCCCAATCCGCTCGGGAAAACATCCTGGATACGAAACTCACCGCACAGGTGAGCGAACGGCTACGGACGGTGGGTGCAGTAAATACCGAATGGATTCAGAAGTGGGTACGTGAGTGGATGGAATAATAGCTTTGGTATTACCTTGGATTGAAATGGGATTGAAGCCATTATCATGCTACTACTCGTCTTAACGGGGAATGAAAGGGGCGGTAACGGCTTGGACCCACGGGCTCCCCAATTTGTACCCTGACCAAGAGAATCTGCAAAGGAATAGTTCTGGCTCCGATGGAGTGAGCAGTTGTTGGCCTAGACGGCCATCGCCCCATGAGGCTGACTATTGTCCAGTTTGATTGACCCACCGTACGCCTGAAGAACCAAATCCGGTCTTCGGCTGTTCTCCCAAAACCTTGACGGTTGGGATATCTTTGCCTGTTTGGATGCTGATGCTAGCATTGGTTCCTTTTTACCTTTGATCACCCGTAAACTAATGAAAGCTAAACTCGCACTTCGCAAGTCCATCACCAATAGAATTGATTTCACTGCGCCCTTGACTGATCGAAGGTGGCATGACTGGAATTTAAGACATTTGGCCCCGTTATTGGGGGCTAGCGCCCTATAGCTGTAGAACTATAGCCTCCGATAGGTGCGGCAGACGAAAGCACTGCAGTCGTGCTTCTCCCCAGCCGGCGTATATAAACCTGCCTGATTCACCCGACGGCAGGATCTTCCTCTGATCATATCATCCCCTCATTCAGTTTATATCTGTTAACCGATCATCAGTC
This sequence comes from Aspergillus avenaceus, assembly GCA_009193465.1. Taxonomy (NCBI): domain Eukaryota; kingdom Fungi; phylum Ascomycota; class Eurotiomycetes; order Eurotiales; family Aspergillaceae; genus Aspergillus; species Aspergillus avenaceus. The sequence goes on from ML742253.1 coordinate 34,684, forward strand.
CACGACATCATGCAACTGCTTCCCATCGTCTCTCTTTTTGCGTCTCTCGCGGTGACTGCCTCCGCCACCGTCACCCTGGGCCAGAGCTGCAGTGGCAGTGGCTACGATTGCACCTCGGACTTCCATTCGATCGGCGTTTGCAACGGTCGCCAGTGGGTGCTGTCTGCCCAGTGCGGTGAAGGATGTTGTGTGTGGCCGGGTGGTGACCCTGCCCCCTGGTGCCGCTGCTAAAGTGACGGCGTAGGTCATAGGGCTTGAGTACTGGAGGGATCCGGCTAACACCCCCTAGGAATTTCTACGATTTTTCGCACTCGTCAAGATAGATAATCCTGTCCCGACTCCAGTTTCATGAATGTCTACGATCGCGGGGGACCGATGGTGTGGGTCAGCAAAGTCACCTTCGTTGCTGAGGGGGAAGAGGGCGACCTTCTTTATCCGAGGCTGAGGCCTTGCTGTCATAAGTAAAGATCTACTAGCGTGGTTACTATAGTTTTAGCAAGTGACAATTGATTTGTTGCCAGTGACTAGTGTTCGTATTGGCATATGGGTTGCAGTTCCACCAAATCAAAAGGTTGAATCCGAGTGGATCAAGTGGATCATGTTTCAGTCATCTGTCTGTTGGCGTCCTTGCGAGATCCGTTTGCGCATCCCACTGGTTTCCACGGCGTAAAGTTAGCTGTACTCCGTATTGCACGGAGGACTCTGTATATTTGCCCGCTGGAAGAAAACCAACAATGGTTTCCAAGTGGATTCGTTGCATAGTCTTCAGAGAATACTTTTCGTCAATGAATGAACAGGAAAGTCGAGTTGCCACGGGCATGTTTGACCCCACACTCCTTGTCATGATAAGCATAGGGATTCCCGATCGTGTAAGCTTCGCCGTGGATTGTGGCTCAATAATTAGCAACGTGTCGAGGCTATAATTCTACAGCGAGACCTGGACGCTACAATCCCGGATCTCCCGTTCGTCTCCTCGGAGGAACTGCTTTCCGGTGCAGTTCCGAGAGGGCCCGATGGATGTGCTTTCGGGACCAGGTGTCAATCTGATTGATGGGTATGGGCTGGGATCCCTCATCGAGCATAACCTCAGCCAGCCACCAGAGCTCAAGCCCAAACTTCATGAAGCCATGGTTCTCTAGCTGTTGATCCGTGGTGCATTCCATCAGATTGTCCCAGAGTTCCCTCCATTGGTCTAGTGCGGCGGCGACGGTTGGAGCCAGTGCACGCAATGTGAGCGTTGCCCGTGCGGTGACGATGACGGCATGCAATCCTACGTAGCCGAAATCAGTCAGGACTCATATTTTAGATCCATATCTTTTGATGACCGGTCAACTCACCCGAAATGGTGACGTACAAGCCCCGGATATTGACACTCCCAAAGTCGTGAAGACTCCGGCCAGACCCCGAGGGTTGCAAGAGACAGTCCACGACTGTCGCAAGGGACACCGGCGTAGGCTCCCCCATGCGTCGTAATTGATGGGACCACGACGGTGCATTGTCAATGGCAAAGAGCTCATCGGCGCAAGGAAGACTACCCGTCATTTCTTGAAGGGTAAAGCGGGGTGGAGTTCGATAGAACATAGCGAAGTAACAGTCCACGAGGAAGGCCATCGTCGTGATCCTGGGAAGAACAAGGTCAATCGAAGCGCCTTTCAGTACAATTCATCGCGTCGCCCGCTGAGAGAAACACGTACCTCACCAGCGCTTCCATTCGCAGAAACCATTGCCAGCTTGCCTCCTCATCCCTGGCCACGGCTTCTAGGCTCCATGTGTTCTTGATTTGAGGCAGAGATAATGTCCGGATGGCGGAGAGAATGATGGGTAAGAGAGTATTTCGAAGGTGGTGCTGCTTTTCGGAGGTTTCGACCACCGACTGGATCTGGACCATAAGGATGGCCGCCTGAAGGATTTCAACTGTTGACTGGGCTATCTCTATGATGGCCGGTCCTCCCCGGGCGATGTTGGTCATGATCTTCCCTTCGAAGAGGTAACATTCTACTAAATTCAGGAACGAAGATGATGGGCCGGACCGTCTGGTGGGTGGCAAGACTTTGGAGCCAGCGATGTAGACCACTAAGAGCAGTGGTGTCGACACCGTATACAGATCAAATGATGGCTGGTGAATGAGAGGGAGACTTTGATGCACGTAGCGGAAGTACGCGTCAACGGCCACGCACAGGCTATGGGGAGAGATGGCGAGGCGTGCGACATCCGTGATCCCTGTAGCCGCGCAATCATGGTGTCGCTCGGCCCAGGTTGTCCGTTCACATTGGCCGAGCTCCTCGAGGGCCTCATTGATTCGGTGCTGAAGGGGGTCCTCCGGGAGACTCAACAATCCCGACAACGATGGATCTGGCAAAATGCAAGACTCCGGATCCATCATCTGGCTTGGTAATCCGAATAACACCGATAGATCATTGGTAGTCCACCAGCCTGGCATCGCACTGCCAGCGAGGGACATCTGCTCCAGGTCCGGGGTCGTTTCTGACTCGCCGGCCGATCGGGAGTTCGTAAATTGGCCCAAATCTGAAAACCCCGATGTCGGATCTGCAAAGGTCAAGAGAAATGGAGTATCCATGGACCCCGACGGAGCCCTCGTGGTGGTAGCATCGCTGTAGTCGGCCACCTTTGGTACCTTCCGCAAAGGCTCTCGGGGCCGTTGCGAATAACGACAGGAGCGTGCCGAGTCACGACATCCCGCACATGGGTGCTCTCGGTTGCAGGCAATCTTCCTCTGGGCACAGCGGTCACATGTTGTGCTTTTGGGGCCTCGTTTGAATTTCCCTGGTGGAATCCGATCGACCCGTTTGGCGCATGTTTGCGAATGACGTCGCATCGTATCCCTGGCGTGGAAAATCAGCCCAGGTAGTCCCTACACACCATCCTCCCTGAGTTCCTTACGTCCTCGCAAATGCTCGAGAGCAAAATGAGCATGCAAATGGGAGTTGCAATCGATCTATTTGTGATGTCAATGGACTGTGAGCGCCACAATGTAAGATAACAGAGACACAGACGGGTGGCTTCATGACGATGCAGATGACTTGGTGTTGAATATGTCTTTCCACAAGTGGCGCATCCGTGAGACGCTGCGACCGATCCTGAGGGCATGGTCTTCATAGGTTCAGATGACGAAATACATTCTGCTCGTTCTCCATGACCCTAAATTGCGTGTAGAGTAGACGATCCCCTGTCGCACACGACCAAGGGGATGAATTGAAACAAAGTAAGATGAAGAGGAAGAAGCGAAAAAAGGAATAGGTGGACTCCGCTCCGAGAGGATGTAGGTTTGGGTGACTTCCTCAGTAGAAAATAGAGAAGAAAGAAAGAAAGAAAGAAGGACAGAACAAAAGCGCAAAAGAAAGATCCGGCAACGGATGAGCAAGTGGCCAATCAGCGAAGGGCGGAAGTATCCCACATCACGGGAATATCCCACTTCCGTAAAGGGTTCTCAGGGTTATTGGGGGGGTTAGGGTCACCCTTCCACTTCACCATGGCAGTGGAAAACTTTCAGTGATTGCTAGTCCCTGTCTATGCGACGTGGTTCATTTATTCAGACCAGAGTCATTTTGCAACAATGTTGAAGATTCAAGTTGCTAGTAAGTACTAACATCCCCTGCAAGAACTATATATATCCAGCGTAATATCTATCTCTATCTCTACAGCTACTATATTATGGCGATAAACTAGCACTACGTGACCATCAATTAACCACCTAAATAAAGGGTTCTACAGAGATATATCACCACGATATAGAACACTATATTTCCCCCTCTCTCCCATGACGGTTGCTTCCTACGGGCGGCGATGGAAGACCTCGGCGTCGACTACACCCCTCGCATTATCGCCACGAACAGGAAGACCTCGTACCGAGGTGGCCTTACCGAGTCAAGAGAAGCCCTCGAATGCTGCGGATCACGTCTTGTAAGCTCCTTGGACTACGGTTGACACCATTCACCGAGCGCTAATGATGCCTCACCGCAAAGGACCACGCTGGATAGCATCATCAATTGGGCTCGACAAGGCTCCATGTGGCCCCTGACCTTTGGTCTGGCTTGTTGCGCCATCGAGATGATCCATGTTTCTATGCCTCGTTACGACCAGGATCGCCTGGGGATCATCTTTCGGGCCTCTCCTCGACAAGCCGATGTGATGATTGTCGCCGGTACCGTCACCAACAAGCTGGGACCGGCCTTGCGCCAAGTATATGATCAAATGCCTGAGCCTCGGTGGGTAATTAGTATGGGCAGCTGCGCTAACGGGGGTGGGTACTATCATTATAGCTATAGTGTGGTGCGAGGGGTCGACCGGATTGTCCCCGTGGATGTGTATGTCCCTGGGTGCCCACCCACCCCCGAGGCACTTCTCTATGGGGTGTTACAGTTGCAGAAAAAGATGAGGCGTACCCCAGTGACTCGAATGTGGTACCGCCGATAATGTGCCATTGCGTATATCCCCCGGCCCTTGAGTGTTTTCCAGTGATATTCCTCTCTGGATATGTACTATACATATGCACATTTGCCATTGCGATGCATCCGCTGAGGGGTTGAATGGTTTCCAATTCCCGTGGGTATGATTAAAGTGTAATGGGAATCAATGCAAATATACCAATGTTCTATGATTCGTACCGTAGTTCCAGAAGAGATTGCTTCAGCGCAGAGTCGATGTAATTAGGGTTGATGGACACATTGGCAAGTCTTGCTGGGTTGACGAACTGCCATTAGCAATCCCATCAAACTGATGATGCGATCTTCAGGGAAGGAGTCGCAATGTAACCAATTGGATAAATTGATCCTGGCATCGAGTGGGTCCATTGAGGGGTTATGGGTGGGGTTCGTATGTCCCCTAATCTTTGGAGCAATTCACCATCGAGATATCATTCGTTAAAGGGTTGGTTCCGGAATCGCATAATCCTCGCTCTCAATGATTTCATTCTGTGACTAATCTCGTATTGTCCCCCTCGCTGTTCCCCCCCTTCTAACATGTTGTCATCTATCCACCTGTCATCTTCACAGTGCCGGGAGAAAGATTTCCGCATCAATCATTCTGGGTTTGTGTGAATATAGATGTACGAAGTGGCCACAAGATGTCCTCGAACCCTCCGTCGCCTCGGCTCGACCATATTGTCATTCTCGTCACCTATGCCACCCTCGAGACTCTCTCCGAACGCCTTCAGCAGTGGTTCGTGATTGCCCCGGGGGGTACGCATGCAGACGGACTGACGGCCAATAAATTGATTCTTCTCCCGGATGGAGTCTACTTGGAATTTATCGCTTTTGTCCGCGACGTCGACCCCGATCGACGCCGCAATCATCGGTGGGGAACGCAGACAGAGAACACAATCATTGACTGGGCCCTCACCCTACCCACCGAAAGGGACTTTCCCCCGGTGCAGCAGCGCGTGCAGGCGTCAACCAGCGGCTTCAAGTACCAGGACCTCGTCGCCGGAGGAAGGCGGCGGGATGACGGGACCATCTTGGAATGGGTGATCAGTACAGCGATCGACTCGTTGGGCGATGCGACACCTCCCGGGCGTTTGCCTTTTTGGTGCCTCGATCGCACGCCGCGAGGCTGGCGGGTGCCCTACCAGGAGCAGCCGGACCTCATCCAACACCCATCCCAAGTGCTGGGAATTTCTTCGGTCGCCGTATCGGCTCCGGAGGCACAGATTTCCGGTCTTGCGGCTGCCTACAATGCGATCTCTGCTCCAGGGGACTTGACCACCGCGACAACCCGTGATTGGCATTATGAAGTTCCGTCGGGATCGCCAGCGGGCAAGCGCACCATCTCTCTGTCGGGCAATGGACAGGGAACCAACATTACGTTCGCGTTTCATGGACCAGTTCCCGGACGGATCGAACTACTCCCAGGTCTGGTCCTGACGGTGGAATAAAAGCCCAATTTGAATTCTACATGCAAGAGATGCATGGGTCTGTGATCATTGCCTTAGTAGACATGTATTGGAGTTGGTGGTGGTTGTACATTGTGTAGCCCTCTTGAGCACGCACATGCAACCTTCCCTCCGGGTCCATTCGACATCGACAATGATAGGGTTCTATCTTAGGAGGCTATCTTTCCCTTTAGCATAATTCATGTCAGGAAGATGAACTCACAGTGAACTTGAGACACTAGAATCAAAACTATAAGTGGCTCCGATGTAAGCCCTAAATATGAATTGGATCTCCTGTCGACGCTATTGCGCAATGTGCAGCATGTTTACATTGTACTAATGCCTCTTATCTTTATTCTCAAACTTTCCTTCTTCTTCTTCCCCTTTTGTTTTATTTTATTTTTTATCTTTATCTTGCTTTGTAGTGCGACTATTCACCGATTCCCGGACCTAAAATTGTATGAATGGGAGCATTTATACTGCAGGAATGCGGGTCCTGCTAAGACAGCGATAAACGTATGGGTGATAACGACCTGGGAATTGAAAGACTGGACCGAGAACAACAAAATAACAAACTATCAGTGGTTTGCCACTGTCACTTTGAGACTATCACTTATATCATTGATGATTGCAGCTTTACCCTGGGAATCGGTTAATTCCCTTTCCGCGTGGACCTTCCATGCGTTCGGACGAAGTCCGTCTCAGGAACAATTCGGATGGACTTGGTTTGGAGAGGGTGAAAACGGGGGAAAAGTGAATTGTGGTGAATCCACTTCGGAATCTAGCGACGAGATAAGAGATAAGATAAGTTGAGCAATTCCCACCGATTCCCCTGCGACGAGATAATTTATTTAAACTGCAGAGTGATAACTGAGATAGGGTAGAGTCATGTGGATAAACCCTTATCAGTGCTGTCCCTACATGAACCTCCACCGGTCCAGTATCAATGGGTTGGCGAAAAGAGCGACAACGCAAGTCCGACATGATTTATTTTCGCGTGGACCTTCCATCATCTTGTACGGGAACCCCATGGGGTACAGACCCACCGTCCAACTGGCCTGCGACAGGTTCCCGCTGCGAACTTAGCGTGTGGACGTGAGGGGAACCATGATCGGGAACCGATGCTCTGATATAAAATGCAACCACCCACGCACAGTGGGCATCTTTGCCCTCGAATCGAGTCTCAACCAGGTATTCGTTGTATTGGCGGTGATCGGTTTACATTTTTATCATGCGCGACCCGAAGAAGGCAACCCCTGGCCCGCACGATGATGCTCCCCCAGCCGTATCGGACACTACCACCGATCACACACAGGCAATCGCCGTTGGAGAGTGTACGGAGACGGTCCCCCTGTGGAAGAAGGTCTGGCGACACAGTTTGACGCAAATGATGCTGTTGAGTGTTCAGGCCTTCTGTGGGCCGGCCATGTCCGACGCGATTACAGGTGAGAGCGCTCTTCCACCCATCTCAAGTGATTGTCGTCGTTAAACAGGTCACAGGCCTTGGCGGCGGTGGTTTGGCCAGTCCCCAGGTCTCCAATATCTCGAATGCAATTCGATATGCGTTGCTCGCGGTCGGTACGTACATGAGGGATCTGGAATCATGACAGCTCGCCCGCTAATGATCGCTCACGACCAGTTTGCTTTCTTGGTGGCCCCATCGTCAACAAGCTCGGAGTCAAATGGGCTCTTGTCATCGGCTCCATGTCATTCCCGATTCAAGGATCTGCATACTATTGCAACAGCAAGTTTGGAAACCAATGGGTGAGTGCCACCTTTCAACGCTTGCCCGTCGGCCAGACGGGTGGGTTTAATCGATTTGCTGTCAAGATTACCTGACCCCAAACCCGTTGTGACAGTATCTGATCCTCAGCGGTGCTATCGGTGGTGTGGGAACCGCGTGCTGGTATGTGGCTGAAGCCGGCGCCATCATGACCCTAGCTCCGTCCGGGGCCCGTGGCAAATACCTCGCTCTGTGGATTGTCTCACGAAACCTGGGACAGTTGGTAGGAGGTGCGATCAAGTAAGCCTTTGGACATGTACACAATTGACCAAGAACAACTCCTGATTGACTCTATGAAGCCTGTCCAAGAACCACGAGAAAGGAGCTGATGGCGGTGTCACTCCCGACACCTTCATTGCCTTTGTAATTATTGAATGCATCGCGTAAGTGAGGCTACAACACGAATGTGCTCGAGGAACACCTGCTTCACTATGCTAACACTCCCTTTCAGTCTACCATTTGCATTATTGATTACTCCGTTCGAACGAGTGATCCGATCAGATGGCACACGGATCGTCACGTCCGAGACCCTCTCAACCAAACTGGAACTCAAGCGCATCTTCAAGACTGTGACTTCAAAGCTCATTGTGCTGTCTGCCCTGTGGGCATTATGGTCATTCTTCTACTCGTAGGAACCCCCCCCCCCCCCTCCGATAATCTCCATCTCTCTGGATCTGAAAGAATGTTAACTGAATGGAACAGTGGAAGCTGGACCACTTATTTAGGAATCTACTTCTCAGTACGTGCTCGTGCGCTCTCATCACTTGTCTCGCCTTTCTTTTGCATGTACGTATGGTCTTTATCCGATGCCCGGCCCTTGACACTAATGACCCCCATTCTCATGCAGCATTGGTTGTTTTGGCCTCGGGTATATTTTGGACATGAAGTCCTTGAGCCAGCGCCGTCGTGCCCAAATTGGTCTCTATATGGTGGTCATCCTCAATGTTGGGGTGTATATCTGGTCGATCATTATGCAGACCCGATTCAATCACCATAACCCTGGCTATATTGACTGGGACGACCGGCTGTATCCCTCCTCATTCCTGCCATATTTCTTCGTGCAGACGACCGGTCCGTTGTCCCAGTCGTACATGTATTGGCTTCTGTCGTCCTTTGCGACCGACGCACAGGGTACGTATGGAAGGACATTAACGGTGACGTTTCCGGGCTAATCGGCCGCTAGAAAATGTGCGAAATGGAGCTGCATTCCGATGCATTGAAGCGATCGGCCAGGCCATTTCCTACGGCATGAACACCCAGACTACGAGCGACCCACTGGTGGGATTGTAAGTTTCTTTCCTTTCTCAGATCTGCTTTGGCTATAGGAGTCACTAACTGGATTAGTTGCGTTACATTTGCCCTCCTTGGAGCGGCTTTACTTCCCATGATCCTGCTGGTGAATACAACACCGGATCAGATTCCTGCCGACGTTATTGCTGAGCAGCGAAACACCGCGTCTGAAAAGCTTCAGGATGTCTAAGCGAGTCTAGGCTTGATGGTGTGTGTCAATGTTTATCTTGGACTTTGACTTTTTCTTCTGTATTGAACAATATATGTGCACACCGCCGTACGATGAAACCAATAAAATCAAATCCAGATGACTGATGCTACATGATCTTGCCGCAAACCCGGCTCTAGACTTGAGAGAGAAGCAATGTGACCATTCAGACAGAACATATGTCATCGCGCTAAGGATTCCGATCGCAGCTTCATCATATGGTCTTTGTCTTTCTGCGTCTAGAACAACTAAGCTGTCAATCCAGTTTCGTTCTTCTTTCTCCATTGCGATTGCGATGTGTGCCGGATGCACAATGGCCTTGAACGGCCACCCTTCCATCAGTTGAGGCATAATGATCATGGGAAGCTCTCGACGTCCATTCTGACGACTCGTTTGTATCACTTTACTCGATTTAAATGGTACCATTTCTTCTGACCCTTTTTTTTTTTTTTTTATTAAAACCTAAAGGGAGAGGCTTATCTGTCGAGCAGCTGAGGTGGGCTGTGGGATAGTTCTACTTATGTCATCAGCGATGTGTCTGCTGTAAACAAACAAATAATTATGATAACAACAATGATAATATGAATAAGAAACGAAATGAAGAACGAGAACTGGACTAAGGTCTCCGCGGTGTTTGGATAGGGAGTGCAAATGGAGCGATGTGCATGGTATTAAGATGCAACTGTAGAAATCGAGTACTGGGAGTGATATCTGCTGTTGAAACCGAGTAGAGGGTTGTCCTCCCGAGCAGAGCTACAATCGCAAATATACGGCTCAGTTTTGACATGTTGTACATGGATGCAGGATTCCTCATTCTATTGGCTCCTCAGCCCCCTTCCGCTGCGTGGAACTGCTATGAGCCCGGTTCTGATGCTAATTATATTAGGGTTTTAATGAAGTAATTTCCACCGACAGTAGATGACAAGGCACCTTATGAGCAAGGGAGTCGGGGCCATTCTCAAAGCAATGCATTCCAGAATGCCCCGGCTTTCGAGGTTCCTCCTTGCGTTCCAATGTATCAGTTACCTCATATAGTACCTAGTCAACCAACTGGGATTTTGTACATATATGGGTGCATGCAGATGTGTACCCGATGATGCACACAGGTCACTTCGGCCAGGTCCTATGACCTACCCCTAGTATATACTGTGACGAGCCCTCGTCACACTTCTCGGGCCCCTGATTGGTCGGATCTACTACCTTTTTTTAAGACAGGATATCTCTCCCAGGTACAGTTGGATCGGGCTGAAGTTTTAAAAGCAGATATATAAGTATATTAAATATCTACCCTCCAAGTTTCAGGATCTAAAACCATCGGGAAGGTGGTTAAAAGTTTGTTCAAAGTTGATGACTTTTGATGGGGTAAACCCCGTCCATCCGGAGATCCGGGACCCCACACCAACCAGAAATGCAATTTTCGAATATTTTCTATATTTTCAATATTTTCTATATATTTTGAAATTTTTCAATTTTTAGAATATATAATCTAATTTTAAAAAAAAGCTGACTGTTCTATTATAATAAAATTCTGGAACCAGATTAAAGATAATTATTTCTATATATAACTAGGTTTAGATTAAAAAATATACTACATCTGCAATATATAAATATAAAATCTTTATTTATTATAAAAATAGGATTTAAAAGATATCTATAAAAAAGATTTAAAGAAAAAATAGAAATATTTACAGCTTTATAAACTAATATTTAAAAAGCTCTTCAAATAAAAAAGCCAGTTAATTTTAATATAATACTTCCAGATTACTATAAAGATTTTCTACTTTTTTTTCAGTCTAAAAATACAGAGAAATTACTGTTTTATAAAAGAAAAAATATTAACTATAAAATTAAATTTATATATCCAAATAAAAAGAAATCTGAGATTTTATAGAAATCTCTTTATAATATATTACAAGAAGAACTGACTGTTTTATAATTAAAACTAATTAAATTATTAAAAAAAAACTTTATATAGATTAACTATTTATCAGTATCAGCCCCAGTACTTTTTATATAGAAATTAAAAAAAAGATTAAAATTCTGTATAGACTACTGAGTATTTAATATAATTTTTAAAAAAAACTGATATCTATTATTTTTAATTTATAAAATACTGAACCAAATTAGAAAGACAAAATAGTTTATTAAACTGGATATATTATTTATTTTCTATAAAATCTATATTATAAAAAATCAAAAATAAATAACAGTCTTCTGTATATAATATAGACTATATAAATAATTAATAATATTTTTTAAATTAATAAATATACTAAGCACCTTCCAGAAGTATATTAATTAAATTTTATATAATTATCTGGATAAATTCTATTCAGTATATATTAATAATATATTAATCTATACTGATAGAAAAATTAAAAAGTACTGCAATTATATATATAAAATATTATAGAAACTATAAGAAGCTGGTCTATTTTTTAATATTAAAAAATATAAATTTAAATAGAAAAAAATTCTTTATTTTAGATTTATTATTGAAGCAGAACAAGATATTAAAATAGATTTTAAAAAAATTAAAGTAATTATTATATAGAAGAGTCTTAAATTAATTAAAGCAGTATAAAATTTTTTTAATTTTATAAACTTCTATTATAAATTTATACTAGGATTTTTAATTATTATATAACTGTTTATCTATTTAATAAAAAAAATCAGTTATTTTAATAGATTAAAAAATATAAAGCAAGTTTTCAGTTATTAAAAAAAAAATTTATAACTGGATTTATCCTCTACTTTTTTAATCTGAAATATATAATAATAGTAAAGACTGATTTATCAGAATATAATATAGAAGAAATATTTTTTTAAAAAAATAAAAAAAAAAAACTGTACCTCTGTATTTATTTTTTTAAATAGAATATCTTAACTAAATATAATTATAAAATTTATAATAAAAAATTATTAACAGTTATATAATATTTAAAAA
>ML742254.1:0-23026 GCA_009193465.1 Aspergillus avenaceus
TAAAATAAAATTATTCTGTTCTATACAGAAATATTAAAACAGAAATAGAATATTATATTAAATATCTGAAAACAGTTATTTTATTAAAAAAAATATATTTATTACTAGTATCTATTTTAATCTGATACACTGAACTACAGAAAGTCTGTAGAATTGTTAAAGTATTTAAAAACTGATTCCTGTAATAATATTATATATAGAAAATCCTTTATTTAAAAAGACTATCTACTTAATCTCTAGGAGGTTAAGCAATCAATTCTATTTATCTATATATTTATTTTTCAACTTCTTATATTATTAATATATAGCAAGTAGTCTGCAGGTGTATTGCAGGTGTTCTGGACCCCTTGATACTTCCATCTAAAGAAACTAAGTGCCCGAGTTAAGACCTTTGTGGCTGCCCCTTACAACAATAAAAGGATTTTCGGCAGACAGAAGGAATAGCTCTCCAGCTATTTCTTCTTGTCCTAAGGCACGTTTAGATTGAAGCAATCTATTCAACCCACAACATTAATTTAAGTATTTAATTTTTTTAAATAGAAGTATTAAGAGGTTTAAAATATTTATAATATATCTATAGACTGCTTGCTATATATTAATAATATAAGAAGTTAAGGAATAAATATATAGATAAATAGAATTAATTATTTAATCTTCTAGGGGTTAAGCAGGTAGTCTCTTTAGATAAGGGATTTCCCGTGTATGACATTATCACGGGAATCGGTTCCCGAATGCCTTGGCAACCCTGCGGACCTCCTGCGGTCCGGTGTGCCAGGCTAAGATAGGCGCCGGTGACAATTATAATTAATTAATTAAAAAATCTGTTAAATATCTGAAGAATATCTATCAGATTATTATTAATTTCTACTGATATTACTTTAATAAATTAAAGCCCGATCTCAATAGAGTTCAGTTATAAAAAAAATAATATTATAGAATAATTTTTAATTTCTGTTCTGTCTATTCTAACTGTTTACTATATAACTCTTTTTACTATATATATGAGGCAAAGTTGGGTTATATACAACAAGGGGCTCAGTGAAACTAGCCATGTCCAACGTGTTCATGTTATGGTATGTGCATGCGTTCGCAGACTGTGCGTGTGAATTAAGAAATCTAATTATGAGAGGCCAATTGTTGAACTTGGCTGAAGCTAACGTTTATAGCATAGTGATGTCTAGCAAACCTAGGTATGCCCTGCCCTCTACTATAGGAGACAATGAATGGTGCCCAAGTACAAACTTGGGGAGACATGAACAAGGCGCAATATGAGGTATTTGTCAACGGTAATCCTTACTTGGAACAGTTCCATCTCAGAATTACTAGGTCGACCTGTGGGATTGTCAAAATGCTCGACTCCATTTCCCGCATTTCTGGTTATCGAAAATGATCTTCTTTTCCACCACCAGAAGACCTTCCACGGTTGGGACTTCTTCGTACTCAGCTGCCCTATCGCCCTGGGACTTGCTGCACTTCTTTTGGCATATTCTCTACTTTCCCCAGTGCTTTGCCTTTTTTTGAGGACAAACGTATACTTTTTCCGTCCCCCATGCTGGGTGATACTCCATAATCGAGATCGCTAATCGTGTGCAACGGAGGAAAGAACCATTCCATACTTCAACCGAGTGTGCCGCTCTCACAGCTTCCAGATAAGTCTGCTTTTCAAGCCATTTCTACAGTCGAGTAATCTGGAAATATTTTGACTCCTCTAAGAGTGCATGATATACCGGAAACTTGTGCCCATTTACTGGGTCGTAAAAGATTGGGAATATGCCACGGCGAAGATATCGAAGGACATGGTCGAACAAATATGGGTCGGCATCGATAAAGTAGGATCCATCAGTGGATGCACTGTTCCAGCGTCCTGACAAAAGAGAAGCGAAGAAACCACTCTCGCCTACCAGTGTTTGGCGAAATGTAATGAACCTGCGTTCTCCGTCCTGCAACTCTATTTTCATATTTTCATTGGTGTTCGAGGGCACTGGGCCTGTGTCTCGGTTCATCCTGTTTATCTTGATTTGTTTGGCGTAGACCGGTAGTATTTCATATGTTACCGCTGGATTCATGAACTTCTCTGCCGTGGCTTTAGTATACAAGTTAATCGAAATATACTGATGTGAAGAGTATCAGCGTTACTGGGCTCGAACGTGGCTAAGAGGCCCGGATATTATATATCTGTTGATATTATTTTCCGACATACTTCTAGGTTCGTCATGATGCCATGATATAACTGCCGTGGCCCAATGGTGGAAACGCTGCTGTCAATCTACTCTGGCCCGGCTACGGCAAAATACTCTTCAAACATAGATTAGCCCAGTAAGACACCTTCGGGTTTTGGAGAACCGTGGCAATTGGAAGAGTAGAGGGGCGCATATTCGCAAACATTTTTGACCTGAGCGGCTTGTGTGGGTCTTCCAACCCAATAGAAGTGGTTCTCCAACCCCTCCCGACCAGATTTACACGAAGATACAAGTCGGATTGCTTTTAGACATCGGAATTATAATTATAATATGATACGACATGGCTATCCAACTCAAGGTATGATCATTATATTCAGTACAATGTAACCTTTACAGCATTTTCCTCTTATTGTGAGGCATGACTTACGAACGGACTAATTATTGTTCCTCAAATCTGAAAGGCCAACGTGCAGTGTAGTCTTTTATGTTTATCTACGATAAGGCTTTGTTTTGGGTAGTGACCACACCTCTTGTGGCTAATAGAATACGATAAAGACCCCTAGAAAACCAGCTGTTTGACTAGGGGCTTACAGTTGGAAAAATATGTTTGTAGGCCATCTAAGATCTTGTCTTGTCTTGGTAATCATTATACTATGGTTTCAAACAATTCTACGTTATGGCGGCTCTCAAGCATATCGCCTACCGCGGTATAGGGCGATGCCTCAACTCTGAAAATGCGACTTGATACGTCGAGACAGCTAATCATGATCTCACCAAGAAATATTTCTGTCTTTCCTTCTCTACCTTACTAGAATATGGGAAATCAAAGACTTGGGCCTATTATCTGCTTCAATGCATCGGCTATTTGACGTAAAACCACATTCACACGTTGCAGCCTAGTAAATGCCGCCCTGGCCACTCTATGACCCATACACTAAATTCCTACAACGGCATGTCTGGCTCAGTGGCGACGAAAGTCAGCCCCGAACCAATGAAACCTCTCCTGATCTAATAACCTGGGCGCCTCAAGCCTGCTGTCTATTTTCCGGGGCGCTTCTATCAACAAGAAATGAGACATATGAGCAGCTGTAAGGAAAAGCACATAATGTCTAAATTGCTTAAAAGATCGTTGGTAATGGTCTAAATAACCGACATGACACACGTCGGTTGTGCAGCAATAGCAAGTCCCACTGTGGTTCATGTGGTCTAAAAAGAAAATACGAATCCTTCCAGGCTGAATAACCTTTGTCATTGACCCCAGGGTAAGTGGAAAAATGTTAGAAGAAATGTCTCGTGTAGTAGTGAAAGCCGTTATGTTTGGATATATAGGCATTAAGACCTCCGGGGCCAGTTATATACACAAGTCTAAGCACGATGAACAAGACAAAAGAAAACCAAAAGAAAGAAACAAGCAATCCAAGACACGAACTCATGAGATCATCAACTTTAGCGTACGATCTAAACGAGTCGACCAATAGGCGCTTCCCACGCATTGATATCCCTTGCATAGAAACAGAACATCATGTTGACCGTTTACGCGGCAGAGGTTCTGTTCTTAGCTCGAATGTCCTTCCATCCCATACCCCAGGAGAAAAGGAAGCAGCCGCATGCCGCTCCGACGCACAGATACATGACGCGGTCAGTGCTCTTTGCGTAGGCAATCAGCACGCCTGGGAGGTCTGCCGCTGACACCGCTGATTTGAGATCTGTGGCGCCTGCCGCAATGACCGTTGCCGGGCTGACGGCTGGGGCGTATTTCGGTACCAGAGTTTGCAGGCTGTTGGTCAAAATAGTGTTGGCGAAACTCAGGAACAAAGCCCCGAAGAAGGTCGAAAAGAACATGGTCAAAGCCATGGCGACGGGGATCAACGAGGTGGGTAGATTGTTCTGGACTGCGATCACGGGCTTAAACATTTTCAAGTCAGCATTTATCTGGCGAGTTGCTAGTCGAGTGGGGGTCAAATTGCTCACCATTTGCAGACCAATCCCTTGACCGAAGCCAGCGAGGATCTGGTACCCGATCCACTTTCCTGTTGAGGTGCTCGGCAAAAATGTAGATAGCAGTCCATCCGCAATAGCATTGACCACCGAGCCCATCACAACAAAGGGGAGGTAGTAGCCCAACCGTTGCACTAGTGCTTGTTAGTCTCCGTATTGTCCGTTACCCATGTGGATACGTACCGAGGAATCCAGACAGGCCGGCGGCGAACAGTTGAGTCAGAATTGTGGGGAGAAGGTAGACTCCGCTCATCATGGGAGACACACCCTTGGCCGCTTGGAAGAAGATGGGGAGGTAGTATGTGACGGTGTACAAGAGACTCATCAGAAAGCCGAAGACGAGACAGCTGGACAAGATCACAGGCTGCTTCATGACGCTGAGCGGGATCATGGCCTTGTCGCCCTTGAAATATTCCCAAACGAGGAAGGCGATAAAGGTGCCAGCGGAGCCGCAGAAGAGACCGATCACCGTGGCGCTGTTCCAGGCGTACTGGTTACCGCCGTATTGCAAGGCCAGGAGTAGCATGATGGCGAAGGGGGCGAAGAGCACAAAGCCAATGAGGTCGAGCTCGCGGTGCAAGGTACCGATAACCTGTCTGGGGGCGGGTTTGCGAGTCTCGTCGGGCACGCGGATGAAGAACAGCAAGGCAGCAACAAGAGCACCGACCGGCAGGTTGATATAGAAGCCTGGCTCAGGGTTAGCGCGATAACAATACTATGGATGATCTGTGAGGCTTCTTACACCACCGCCAGGTCGAGTATTCGGTAAAGGCACCGCCGATAAGAGGTCCAATGACGAGTCCGAATTGAGAGACTGCAGCGCAAATTAATTATCTATCCCAGACGAAATGTGAATTGATTTGTACTTACTTCCCATGATCAGTCCAATGATAGCTGTGGAGTCAAAATGTTAACGATGAGCTCAAATCAATGGTAGAGAAGGTGTCTTACGTGGTCTCTTGTGCATGGGCACACATCCAGCAATGATGGTGAAGGTACCGTTAGAGATACCCGAAGTCCCCATACCCGCAATGGCGCGGCCGACAATCAGCATCTTGGAGGAAGTGGCGACACCGCAGATCAATGATCCGACCTCGAAGATAAAGAAGAAGCCGATGTAGGTCCACTGCAATGGGTTAATCATTGGTCTGGATTGAACAACCGCTAGAAAGCTTACCTTGGCGCTAAAGTTCGCATATACTCTTCCGGTAAGTGGTTGCAAGGCCGCACTGCGCAATGGTCAGTATAGAGCTTAGAAGGTTCAACGGGATGAGTGGAGACTAACCTCGCCAGCTGGTAAGCACTGCCGTACCAACCCACATCGACCAGAGAGTTGAATTCGTGGGTGATGATCGGAATAGCCTATTGAACCTTATTAGCACGATCCACATGTCGTCTCCACCCAGCGGGACTGACCGTGGAAATGATAGAGGTGTCCAGCAGCATGAGAAAGGACACAAGTGTCACTCCCAAAAGCACGGTCGTCAGCCTCCAGCCGGTGATCCAGTCTTCGACGGCATCGTTATCGCCTTCCTTAATCTCGCTCATAGAGCCCTCGGAAGAAGTGTAGAAGGGTGCGACATCCTTTTGCAAGGAAGTAAGCGAATTATTTCCTGATGTTTGTGCCGACATGGTGTAGATGTGGTTATGGGAAGAAATCAACAGATTGTTTTCTTGTGCTTAAATGCCTTTGAATGCCTGTTGGATTGTTGTATTTTGGATTGTTGTGTTGTTGATGATGCTCAAATGGACAGCCATGCAGCGTCTATTTATGATATACATCCATCTTCGGGTTTAAAGTATGGATGCCCCTAGCCGACCCCGAAATAAGCTTCTTTTTGGTGACAGATTCCGATGCAGAGGCTCCGTAGGAGCTACGACCGGGGTTGGCACATGGCTGCAGAGATCGAACACCAGTCCGACCAATGGATGACCATTGGGGAATAGATTCCACGTGGAGCTAGGATGCAAAGAGCACATGGGCAGGGAAACGGTGGCTACCGGGGTCGACCAATCCCCCGGTTAGTCTGAGCCTGCAGAATGAATGCAGGGCCAAGGCAGACTATTCCCTTCACAGCTGGCAAAAGATGTTTCACGTCGGGGTCTAGGGTTGGGCCTGTTCGTCTGATTCCGTCTTGGTATAAGAGCAATATGCACTTCGGGTTTCGGAAAGTCCGAAACCCGTTGCTGGTTGTCTTTTGCAGGAGTATCCCTTATAAGATAGATGGACGTTGCTCTTGCGTGCCCGGAAACGGAATCTCTGCCCTATTCCTACCTTCTTGTCGGTCGGATTTGATCGTTTTGAAGTGAGCATTAATATGGCTTCGTAGTCGGGTATTTCCTCGGAACGCCGATAATATGTATACTGTGACCTTTGAAACACTAGTAATCAAGGTATACTTTGCTGGCTATTGGAGATAAACGAGACTGAAGTACACTTCCATGATGTCGCTGTGAACTATATCTAAACCCTAGTAGTTTCATCTACTATAGTCACTACAAAGATGTTTTAGGGCTTCATCAGACCTAGCTAAATTAGGCTCTAATCCACTAACAATTATACCTAAAAGGTGTAAGAGACTTGAACCTATCTAAACCCATTACTAATGTTACTTCCCCCAAGTTGGCCCCATATCAGCTACTCCTCATCAGGAAAGGTGACACTTAGCACGATCGGAAAGGGATTTGTTGCGATAAAGTATGCTAAGAACGCAAACAAAAAGGGAAGTAAGCAAGGCAGATCAACATAACAGGATGGCCAAGTCCGACTCACAAGCGCAGTTCGGAAAAAGGATGAGAAACTCCGGAGGCTTGGGCTAGAACTCCGCCGCGCGCTATCTACTGCCATTACTTATAGGCGTTCTTGCTCATTCTAAAGCGGCTTAAACGTGAACTCCAAACCCGTTCCTCATCTATCCTATTGTGTATTGGAACGTTCAACAATTCCTCAAACGCCATGGGTCACGCTTCGATCACTGGGAATACACCCATCCAGTCTGTCAGTGAGACCAGCCCCCTGCTCGACGATGACAGCCCCCATTCCAGCTCGACGCTTGTCACGCTTGATGGCCCCGATGACCCTATGGACCCCATGAACATGCCCGAATGGCGTAAATGGGCATGCGCATCTATCCTGGGTGCTATGACTTTCGCTGCCACATTCTCCAGCGCTGTCTTCAGTGCCGCAGCTCCGTCTACGGCGAAGGAACTCCATGTCACGCCAGAAACAATGTCATGGGCAACCTCACTCTACGTCTTCGGGTTCGCTACCGGGCCAGTTCTGATGGGTCCTGCGTCGGAGCTGTACGGTCGCAAGATGCCTTTCTTCATTGGATACGTGGGATTCATCCTGTCACAGATCCCAGTTGGTCTCGCGCAGGATATCCGTACAATCTTACTCTTTCGCTTCCTCGGTGGTGTTGCTTCTGCAGGCTCCCCAGCCATCGTGGGGGGATATATGGCCGATTTTCTACCGCCGGTTGAGCGCGGTGTGGCAGTCGCCATCTTCGCCGCCACAACACTCATCGGGCCATCGGTTGGTTCTATTGTCGGTGCCGTCTTGGTGGAGAGCTCCTGGGGATGGAGATGGACGGCCTGGCTCTCTCTGATTCTTGGCCTGGTCTTCAGCATCATGGGCTATTTTATCTTGCCCGAGACGTATGTGCCAGTGCTGCTGAAGCGAAAGGCCCATTTTCTGCGCCGTCAGACACAGAATTTGGATTTGCACTCAGCGCTTGAGGAGAAGCCTGTCAGCATTACGGACTTTTTGGTGCGCTATCTCAGCCGCCCGTTCGTTATGCTCTTTCTTGAGCCAATTTTGTTTTCCATGACTATGTACATCTCTTTTACCTTTGGCATGGTCTATCTTCTGTTTATGGTAAGTTCCATTCGCAAATGGATTACCCACCTCTTAACCCAGTCTAGGCATACCCGATCAGTTTCGTGCAGCAGCGACACTGGGGCTTAGTCAATGGCACTCTGCCGTCAATCTCCATTATTGTTGGCATTATCCTGGGATCCGCCTATGTTGTACACTACACGTTGACAACCCTGCGACGCAAATTCCGCAAGGAAGGCCAAATCTCACCAGAGGACCGTCTTCCGCCCATGATTGTGGCAGCAGGTCTTCTCCCAGTGGGACTGTTTTGGTTTGCATGGACGTCAAGCCCCAGCCTCAATGCCTGGCCCCAGGTTCTTGCGGGTGTCCCCATCGGGTTCGGCTTACAGGTCATCCTGCTTCAGTCGCTGGCGTACCTGATTGACATCTACACGACAAACGCCAACTCTGCTATTGCCGGCACAGTCGTGGTCCGTTCGCTGCTGGGCGGCGTATTCCCTCTTTTAGCAATCCCAATGTACCAGCGGCTCGGGGTAAGTGCGAACCGACGCGGTTATTTGTATAATGCTGACAGGTTGAACAGGTTCCATGGGCTACTAGCGTACTGGGCCTTTGCGGCATTGTTTTTGCGCCCGTGCCAGTGCTATTCTACCTTTATGGCCCCAAGATTCGTAAGTCCAGCAAGTATGTGCTGCGCAATTAAGGTGGTGGATGTGCGTTTCTCACATAATATGGGTCGGAAAGCTTGGGACGACGGCTCGGAAAAAGGGCATCATGGTATTGCTTTCATTACTATTACTTTCTTTTTATTTTTAGTTTTTATTTTCATTTAGAATGTACGTACAAACATTCGCTGGTTTACGCCTTAGTGGAGTTCTGCACCTCTCGGTTCCGTAATGTGCCAAGTCGGCTCGGAGTATTCGATGCTGATCGAAGGATTATGCCCTGACATGCAGCCCAGATCCTCCAGCGAAGGAAGCGAACTACCAAACTTTGGCAAATCAGCAATGAATATCTGACAGTCAATAGTTACTCCATAAGCTTCCGTGGCAGGAATGTAACCCTTGCCCTAATCTCACCCCAGATCCCGTTGCCCTAAGTCGTAAGCAGGCCTTCGGGTTCTTATATCTCTGCTCTCCCATCCACTCTTATCCTACCCATTGCCAGGTTTGACCTAGATTTTCAGTGAGCATTGTGCTGCAACAATGTATCTCGGTCAGCCCATCGTTCAGTCCCTCCTCGGCGCTTCTGTTGCGTCCGCTCTCAACCTCACCGCATTGTTCGGGCCACACCTGTCTCCCCGGGCAGAGATCATCCTCCCCACAGATACCAACTTCTCCGAGCAACTGACCCCCCGGTGGACGGACTACAAGAAGCCGTCTTATATCGGCGCCGTCAAGCCCGGCAATGAGTGGGACATTCAGAAGATCGTTCGTCTACCTCCCTCTAGCAGCAACCAAACACTAACAATTCGCAGGTTGAGATAGCCGTTCAGAATGATATTCCATTCTTCACTACCGGAGGCGGTCACGGTATTTCTGATTATAGCAGCTTCAACGGGCTGTCTATTGATTTGAGGAACTTCCGCACCGTGGACTTGGACGTCGAGCACAACCTTCTCACGATCGGGGGTTCGACCAAGATCGACCAACTACTCGACTTGCTCTGGGACAATGGAAAGGAACTACGTAGGTCCTTCCCTCACTTTTAACCGAGACAAAGTTGCTGACCATTCAGCCCTCGGATCCTGCGAATGCGTCGGTGTCGTCGGCGCGACCCTCGGCGGTGGAATCAGCTCCCTGCAAGGCGTGCGCGGTCTCATGCTCGACGCACTGCAGTCCGTCCGCGTCGTGACAGCCACCGGCGCCCTCGTCACCGCGTCGCGCACCGAGAACCCCGATCTTTTCTGGGCTCTTCGCGGCGCCGGCAGCAACTACGGCATCGTCACCTCGGCCACATACAAGGTGTACGACCTGACCAACAACGGCGAGGCGATGAACGCCGACTTCGTGTTTCCCCCAAGCGCAAACAAGACCTTCTTCGAGATCATGCAGTCCTTCGACAACAACATGCCCAAGGAACTAGGAATCACCGGCGTCGCCTTCTTCAACCGCAGCAGCAACGAGGTACGCCACCCGCACACCCTATAAATGGCCCAAGCTAACAACGAACAGCCCGTCATCGCCGTCAACGCGATCTACTACGGCCCGCAGTCCGAAGGCGAGCCGTACATGAAAGCCTTCAAAGACCTGAACCCGACCATGAGCAACATCAGCACAGTGACCAGCCGCCAGCTGATGGACGCCGCATTCTTCAGCTTCTTCGGCGGGAACAACGGCGCCTGCGTCCCCAACCAGCACATCAACATCTACACCGTCGGCCTGAGCCAGATCCACGTCCCGACCTTTGAGTCTTTCTTCGCCGACATCGACGAGTTCTGGCGCGCCTACCCCGACTACCAGGGCCGGTTGCTGTTGCAGCGGTACGCCAATAACGCGGTCACGGCTGTTCCGGACGAGGAGTCGGCCTACGCCCACCGCGCTATCAAGACCTACATGAACATTGAAGGGTTCTATACGGATCCGAACATCGACGACGCTGTCAATCGGTTCGTGACACCTGCCCGCGACCGCTTTGCCAAGACCTCCGGCTTTGAGGATTTCTCCGTGTACTCGAACTACGCGCGTGGAGATGAGGGCGCAGAGGCGTGGTATGGAGCTAGGAAGTTGTCCAAGCTGGCCCAGTTGAAGCGCAAGTGGGATTCCAAGGGTCTGTTTAGCGTGCATAACCCGGTGCCGGAGAATTATTATGAGGAGCGGATGGATTTGTAGGTTATGAGATTAGTATAGTATAGTATTGGTTGGTCTAGATGCATAATTGAATTCAATGTTTTATTTCTTATTGGTATTCAAGTTTGATGAACAATTAGTAGAGGTTTTATGATTTTTGTCTTTGACATAGCTTGGTTATAATTGTTTATTCTAGTGGAGTCATCTGTAAGGCAGTCATGTCATCATTCACGGTCGGATCTCTTATTTGACAATATCTCAGACTCAACTCTATGTACATACAACAAAGAACAATGTAATGTGTATATTCTAGGATAAATGAATAAGTAAAGGGTTCAATTAAACGACTTCTATTAACCCAAGAATTGAAGTTGTGGACTTTTATGTATGTCGGAAATATATATATATATATTTACCAAACTTAGGTGACTTGAACCAACACAGCGTTGAACGCATCACAACTTGAAGCTTTGAATATTCTGTCGATGGTAAGTGCATATTGCTGTAAAACCTGTCAAAATTATAGATATATATTCAATAATGCTGTGCAAATGTTATTTTGTCCACTCCGAGCTAGGGTACAGAGAATCACCTGTCAAGATCCGTCCATTCATCATTCTCTACCATCCAAATTCTGGGGGAAAAATTAAATAGAAAAGGAAACTTCAATATAGAAAAGGGCAAGAAGTATGAACAAAACTAAGGGAACAAAGGCATCAAATCTGCATGATTATCCACGGTTCTGCAGGAAAACTGCTCCAGATACAACCCACCATATAATCATTCGATCCACATTACATCTACGGACCTGTACTTTCTTTCTTAGACGCAGTCAATGGATGTGACCGGGACATTTTGAACGCTATTAAACAGAAATTACTTCTGCGGGCCTCACTACCTTTTTTTCTTTTTTTTTTTTTTTCCCTTCTCGGATTCAGCCTGTGTCGAATAATATTTCTGTCGGTAGATTTATCGGTATACTCTATGCGAAAAGGTACCCCTGTTTAGATCAGGGAAGGTAAATATATCCGAATGTCATATTTTTGATGAATCGAATCATAGTCGAATGGACAGCCACAAGATTGGAATCCCTGTCGCCGATCGGAGCGAAGGATACGCTAGGCTTCCTTCTCAAATGTTGCTTGGTACTGTGTACGTTTAAGCAACTTGACTATAGCGGCTGAAAAGCTTCTATTACAAATAGGGCGCAGACAAAATGCAAACTTTAGAAGACGGGAAGTGGATACGCTCAGATGGGCAGACAGGCATCAGATAGAGACTATTAACCAGACGATGAGGGTTCGCTAGGGTTGTGAGGTTATTTATGACTACTTATACCTTCCAGTTCAGTAAATGTCTTAATGCAACCCTTCGAGAAGTGGAGGCGCGGTCACATTCACATCCCTCACCGTACATCCTACCGGATCCCTCCCCTCCAACACTCCAGCGATCCAGGCAAAAGCTCTCGCGTTCCCATTAGAGTACTCGTCGAGATGGCTACCGACCGTGTTCCGCTCATACAGTACAGTGGCACCAGTAGCACAGTACTTCCTCACCAGGGCATCCGTATCCGCGATTGGACTCATCTCATCATGCACAGCCTTGTACATGTACAACGGCGCCTTTGGCGTCGCATAGCGTCCCATAAACCAGTTCCGGGCGATGCTATCCTGCAGTGCCGGGGCGGCAAGCCAGTCGAGATCGTGGACGAAATACTCGGCGATACGTTGATTCGCAAAGGTAGCGTACGCTTGCCATGTTGACATGTCCCTGGTCGCGAAGAAAGTGGAGCGATTGAATGGACCGGTGAATCGAAGGGAGTGATTGAGATAGGTGGAGACCTCGGAGTATCTGGCCGCGAGTCCGAGGACTGTGAGTGGGCCGAGACCCGCGTAGGGCTGGCCGTCAATAGTCCGGAGAGCTTTCGCGACGTCCGGGAGTAGACCGCCGATCGCTACGCCTGCGAGACGAATCTCCGGTGCATATGCTGCTTGTAGTTCGGCACCGAACTCGCTGGGGAATGCACCCCCTGAGTAACCCCAGAAGGCGACACGCGAGTGCGAACTGAGCCCCTTGTTGGCGGTGATGGCGGCGCGGGCTGAGTCCAGCGCTGCGTAGGCTGATTCGAGGGACACGGTGAAGGCTGCGTTGGGCCCCTCGAAGTCGGGAATGTTCACGTACCATCCTCTTGCGAGGGAAGGGAGGATGTCATTGAAGGCGGCGGAGAAGTGCGAGACGAGGGTGTAGCTGGGGCTGTAGTCGAGGTTGAGGGAGTTGTAGGGGATGTGGTAGTTGAGGAGACTGGGGGTGCCGTTAACGGGATGCGGGTTTGAGGGCACGAGCAGTGTCGTCACGGCCCAGGAAGGGTGGTTGCGACCGTCGGTGGTGCGGTAGAGGATATTGAAAATAGAGGAGACATTCCGGCCCAACTCAGCGGTGAAGTTGTTCGGAGCTGCGCGAATGCGGAGGATAGTTCCCGGCAGCGTGTCTTCGTAGCCCTCGGGAGCTGCATACCAGGGGTCTTGGCTCGGAGGCAGGAAACTCGAACCCCGATTAATGTGAACTCCGACCAAGACAGTGGCCATTGTGAGCAGTTGAATGAAAATGCGGAGTCTCGGCATCATGAGATGCTGTTCTTGGCTTAAATTTAGTCAATACTTTAACTGTGAAAACTCCGGTCCATTTTATTTCACCCAGCTGCGGCATTCCTACTTAAACCACAACAGACCCTGGAAACTATTGTCAAAATCTTTTCATCTTTCATTTTTAAACGACCCATGATTCGCTGAGCAAGAATTTTTATCAGCATAAAAGGAGAAAATACTGTGGATGATCGACGGATTTCTCATCATTTAGAATCCCGAATCCCGAGGCAGACGAAATCACGGATTTCGACAACCCTAATCCCGCTCTCCCAACCAGCGCCCTTTTATTGGTACCTTTCGACCAGAGCTCATAAAACAATCTATTTTCCCCGCCAAATTATTGCCTTTGGATTCAAAGCGCTTATCTGGACTGAATTAAAGCGAGAATTACCCGAAAATTCCGAATTTGCTGACCCACCATGGCCCGAGTAAGCACCTTATACGGAGCAGCCCCCCCTCACCACCGTCAAACAATTATCTAACATGGCCCAGGAAGCCCATATCTACAGAATGACCGACACGGACGGCCATTTCAGGCGCAAGCCGTCCGCGTTCAGGAACCGGATCTCTCGCAGCCCAGATGCAGAATTTCCCGCCGAGAAAGGTCGCTACTATCTCTATCTCAGTCTGGCATGTCCCTGGGCCCAGCGCGCCAACATCGTCCGTTCCCTTAAAGGCCTCGAGGATATTATCCCCCTCGTGCTACTCGACCACGACATGGGACCGGAGGGATGGTATTTCTCCGGTCGCGACGGCACGGCACCCAAAGATCCGTTGCATGGATTCAAGCGACTGCGCGATTTGTACTTCCACGCCGACGCAGAGTACAAGGGCCGATTCACCGTGCCGATGCTCTGGGACAGCAAGAAGGAGACGGTCGTGAACAATGAAAGCGCCGAGATCGTGCGCATGCTGTATACCGAGTTCGACGAGTTTCTCCCCCTTTCACTTCGCGAATCCGTCCATCCCCTGGGCGGACACTACCCGCCCGAGTCATCTCCACTGCGTCCTGAGATCGACATCTGGAATGAGTGGATGCAGGACCAGATCAACAACGGCGTCTACAAAACCGGTCTCGCCGGGACTCAGGCGGCATATAACGATAACGTGACGAAGCTGTTCATGGGTCTCGATCGCATCGAGTCCCATCTGCAGCAGCCGGGTCACCAGCCGTACCTCTTTGGCGAGGGCATCACCGACCCCGACATTCGGTTGTTCACGACGATCGTTCGCTTCGACGTCGCATACTACATGGTCTTCAGATGTAGTATTCGCACGATCCGACACGGTTACCCGAATATCGATCGGTGGATGAGACGGTTGTATTGGGATAACTCGGAGAAAACCCGCGGTGCCTTTCGGGATACCACCGCGTTGCATATTGTATGTTTGCTTACTTCATCTATCCGTTGATACGTATACTAATGGCCGTTCAGTATAAGCCTGGTTACCTGGCTACATTATTGAGGAACCAGGGGTTCAAGGGCGAGATGATCGTGCCGGCGGGTCCTGTACCGGATATTCTGCCCTTAGATGAAGATGACGATCTCTTTGTTTGATTCTTTTAGCATTATTGGGATATGGGGCGTTTAGGACGGCCGACGGCGTTCGGATATCTTTCTTATGATGTACAAGTTTTCGATTAATAATGGCTCTTTCATTGATATGCATCTATATCCAAGTTTACGTACTCTAGGAAGTATTGTGCCCAGGATAAAACAATTATCAAACATACAGCACTACCTGCTAGCCCAGCGCGTCTCCTTCTCAAACTTCTCTCTTTCCTCACCTTTCATCTTTTGCAGACCGACCTTTCGTAGGCTCGAGAAGAATTCCACCGCTTCACCATACGTCTCATGGTGTGTCCATCCGTCTCGCTTCACCAGATCCTCGATCCCATTGAAGAAGTCCTGTACCTCGTTCCATCCCTCCGCGTCCTCCAAATGCTGCTTGATGTCTTCTTCAGTAAAGTGGATTGGACAGTCGCTCGATATCCCGAGTTCGTTCCAGTGCCTAAAACTAGTCAGATGGCATCGTTATGCGACATAACAGGGCGAAATACCGTTCAACTTTGACCAGTGCTTCTCGCAGAGCCACGATGTCGTCGTCCCAACTATCTCCGGCACATTCAACGGGCAAACGCCTGGTCTTGCCATGGTCCAGATGGAAGGCCTTGGCTAGGAGTGGATTTCTCTCTCCCATCTCGAGCAAGTACAGCTGAAACAGCGTTGATTTGAAGATTTGGCGTTTAATATCAGCCTGTCGTTCACCGTCCAGCTCGCCAAAGTTGGCGGGACGCTCTAAAACAATTGGGCCTTGGTAGTTCACCAGCGGCGACGGCTGAGCCTGAAGAAACAGAGGACCGGCCCAGACCCCTTGCCAGTCAATCACAGATGTGATGCGCCCGTCCTCGATGAATATATTCGAGGAATGAAGGTCCGTGTGCCAAAGAACGGGGCGCACTATGTCTTCGTCGACATCCATGAGATAAGGGCAGACGTTCAGGTATTTTTGAAGGAGTTGTATGTGTGCCTCTGGGCTATTCTGTGCCGCGGAAACATACAGTGGGTCATCGGTAGGCTTGGGAACAGCAAACTGGTGGATCCATGCAATTTCACGTTTGCCCACTGATAGCGCGTAATCGATCGCATTGGACCCTACACAGATCAGCTTTGATCGTGAACATGAGAGAGGGTTATTACGTACAGGGTCCTCGGGAGATTCTCATCGTCGCTCGCCCCTTGTTCCAAAAGCCCCTCTCAACCGATGGGCCAATGGTGAACTTCTCTGCGACCATTTCTTTTAGCTGTAAAGGAACATCGCTGGTAATCTGTGCAGGGACTGCGCCTTCAACTGAATCACTTGCGAAATATACAACCCCGTAACTGTAAAAAGTGTAAATGTTCCGCTACGATCAAAGAATAAGGCCTGATATTGGACATACTGAGAGAATGTGAGAGACGACAGCTTGGCTTCAATTGAAACAATTTCTTTCATGATATTGAGTTTGGTGTTTGCCGGCAAGTCGTTCCATACGCTACCAATTTGCGATCCTGTCGCTTCCTCCATGAGAATGTACTCCGATCCGACTGGATTCTGCGCAGACGCACTCCAGCCATACACCCGGGGAGTAGGGACATTGCATACAGTCCGTACCTATCTCCACAGTGAGTATCCATACAGCTTAAATTGTACGCAACCGACTCACCAACTCCGTGGTAGCAACCTCAGAGGCAGTAGTATAGAAAGGAGGTCCTGCATTGGGGTTTGGAATCCGGGCCAGAACAACATTTCCATCACTCATGACCAACCGAAAGACTTTGTTATAATTACCTTCGGCCAATTTGGTCATTGAAACACAATAGTCGGACCCGGTAGCTTTGGCCGCAATCTTTCGAAGTTCACTGACATTGAAGGGTGTATACCTGGCACGAAGCTGTTGCTCCTCATCCCAGACCCAGCGACCGCTGGTGTAACGAAAAAAGCCCTCATGCAGACTCTCCGACGGGGATTGCATGCAGGCAGAGCTCATTCTACGGTGCCAATATGGTGCAGTGTTTAGCATGCTTCGAGGGAGTATTTGAAAGGGAATCCATTGACAAGGGCGATTTGGTGTTTTTAAAAGGCGAGGTATTCGGAAAGTTGATGGAAAAGCAACCACTTTCATTGTGGATGGGAAGTTCTGATGGATGTTGTTGGAAGGGATGTTGGCTTTTCGCCTGGGCCGAAGCCTCGCGCATTTCTTGGCAGGCAACCCTAAACGAGATACGTTCTATTCATGTACTCATTATGGATGGACATATAAATTTGCGTTCTACTATGTATATTATCGTTTCTTAAAGTATTACATTAAAGATAAAGGGGACAATTGATTTACAGAATCAGCAGGGTACTTCAGCAAGCGTACATCTATTAATAGATTGCTGGTTGCCGCCGGGACTGGAACTGGGACTGGCCGGGACCCTACAAACAACACATTCTGCAGCATCCTGGGTACTTATATGTCATACACTAGGGCGTAGTAGCTGTCAAACAGCTCGACACGTAGGCCGGGTGCTATTTAAAATCCCCACTCACCCATCAACTTTCCTCAGAGCTTGCGTTCTTCACGAATTCTTCCACCGCTGAATCAAGTATAGAAACTGATAATCCGGAAGGTCACTACTTCAACCATGACGAAAGCCGACTTCTACCATTCAATTGCGGGTGAATATCAAACAGCCTATTCCGATGATCCCGTCATTCTCAGCTTCATTGACAAGGCGCTACATTATTTGCCTCCACACGCGCACACCCTGGACATGGGTTGTGGGACTGGCAATCCCTTGGACATAGCACTGGCCGCTGCTGGACATAAGGTGAAGGGGGTGGACATTTCGCCGTCAATGATTGAACAGGTTCAAACTAATGTTCCGAATGGCACATTCGTCTTGCAAGACATGCATTCCTATCAGCATCCGAAGACGGAGCCGCTAGATGCGGTCTTCAATTGCAGGGCCCTCTTTCACCATAACAGGCAACGAAACGAAGATTGTATCAGGAACTGGGGCCGGTGGCTCCCTCGTGGTGGACTATTGTGTATGGTCGTACTCACTGCTGATGATTACAATCCGGCCAAGATCCAGGAGTATGATGCCGACGGGCTGTTTGCTAGAGTACGCCGACGTTTTATGGGCAAAGATGAGATACATATGCTCCCTTCTCGACAGGGGTTGAAGTGTCTCTTGAAGGAGAGTGGATTGGAGGTTGTGGATGAAATGGAGGGTCTTTTTGTGCCACCGGAATGGACTGATTCGGATGAAGCAGCTCAGTACTGTTTTATTGCTCGCAAGATGTCACTGTAGATTGAGGAAGTCCTGTCAGTCTTTCTTACGGTGTACTCTATTGGTTATGAGCTCTGATACACTATGCTAGTGTAATGGTGGCACAAATTTGATGTTGACAACGCAGCATGATCCTTTTACATCCTTTGACAAAAGTGGCAGCGTAGTGGTAGCTTCTGGGAGAGTTATAAATATTTTGGCCGAAGTCCTAGGGTGCTAATATGGTGATAGTTTATGATTTGTGTCCGAAGACATGTCCTTCCAACGCTCATAGAAGTGACTCATTCTTTACTAAGTATGTAGTTGATTATTCACTGTTTGGCATAATCGTAATCATCAATACCGATTCGCCTGCTGCAGAGGACCAGAATGTCGTACCTCTCGCATGAGCTCAGTATCTTAAAGTAAACATAATTCTCTGTAACCAAGACAATAAGTCCATGATCATCAACATACTATGGGGTTCAACCTATGGAATTCCATTAAGCAACCTGTGGGTCAAAACATCCAATAGGATACTAACTAGATACACCTAGGAAAGAAGGGTTGGATCATCTGCAACACCAACCCCTCATATACTAATCTACGTACATACACTCATCACAAAATTCCAGGCCGACTACACAACAAAGTCGCAATAATCACCGGAGGCGCCGGCAGCTTCGGGACCGGAATAGCCACGAAGTTCATCCAAGAAGAAGCAAAAGTAGTCATCGCCGACTTAGACAACACCGCCGGAACAGAAATAGCGGGTCGACTCAACTGCACATTCTTCCAGGGCGACATCACCCAGCGGGCGGGATGGGAGAAACTATTCGAGACTGCGATTCACGTCTACGGCGGATTGGACATTGTGGTTAATAATGCGGGATACTGTAACGGGCCATGTCCTACGAGGAGTTGGCGGAGGATGAGTTCGAGAAGCTCGTCAATACGAATATGAAATCGCTCTATCTCTCCACGTCTATTACTATCCCTTATTTCCTGGAGCGGAGGCAGCCTGCTGTGTTTGTTAACATTGCTTCGGCGACGGCGAGACGACCTCGTCCCATGTTGACGTGGTATGGGGCTACGAAGGCGGCTATGCTCAACGCCGTTAATTCTATGGCGGTTGAGTACGCGGAGCGACAGATTCATTTTAATACTATTAACCCTGCTGCGGTGCTCACCAGAATGTATGTTCGTGCTCGAGTCACTGGGCGTAGCTAATGTGTGTCTAGGACTAAGGGCCTCTTGTCTGATCCTGCGGTCGAGAGAAAGTATCTCGATACGATCCCGATGAATAGGCTTTGTCAGCCTGCTGATGTGGCTAATGCTGCATGCTATCTGGCCAGTGAGGAAGCTGGCTTTATTACCGGAGCTTGTTTGGATGTATGTTTACCTTCTTTGATTGATGATGAGGCTGATTGGTTTATAGGTGGACGGTGGACGTGGTGTGTAGGGTTTCTGCGCTGCTTTCGGCTTGATGTCCTGTCTACTGTTTAAGTGGGGATTGCCCATATGTGATTATTTGGAAATGTTGGATAATGTAGAAGGCTTGATTATAAATTAGATTAAGCAATAAGTACGGTGACCAATGATGCAAACGCCCGACTTTCGATGCTCAGTCTACAACCCCTCTGTGAGGTTTTGCATCACCCCCTTTGTAAACCTCCACAATTTCGCGGAATCGGGTATGTGAAACGCAGATCCGGTCCAGAATGTGTTTTGTTGCCCTTGCAGACTGTTGAGCTGCCGATAGAATCCGTCGCGGATAGCCTCACCCGAAACATATGGATAGAAAGGACTGTGGTTGTCAAACTCAATAATCTCAGGGTCTTCACCACCAGCCACGGCTCCAGAGTCTTGTAGTCGACGCACGTCGGCAATGATATTTTGCCGCACTTCGTCATCAGGGATCACCGTCTCAGCACCGTACTCGATGAGATATGTGCCGGGGATCTCCTTGGGAATGATACGGTAGATACCCGGGAGCTTTGGCACACGGTAAACAGGTTCGTTTGCGTCCACATTTTGAAAGCCCCGGTGAGGCGGTATACCCGAAATGCGGACGAGGGAGGTGTAGAATCCGATCGGCCTGAACTGGGAGAGTAAAGACCTCTCCTGATCTGTTACGTCCAGACCGATTTGATAGAGGATAGTGTCAGGGGAAGGTATGGCGATTACAAGGCGCTTGGCTCTGATGTGCTGGGTACCTTCTCCTGAGTCTACGCACAGCTGAACACCTCCTTGATTATCAGACGCTCGTTGGATAGCCCGTGTTCGGCTAGACAGGAGTACGCTGGAGCCAAGCACCTCTAGTGCACGGTCATAGATCCCCTGGTTCCCTGTGTTTGCAGGGGTGAGGAAGTCCGCACCAAACATGTGTGCACCCCAGTGCTTGAGGACGTAAATGGCTGGAAAGTGCAGCACATCTCCCATCGCCGGCGAGATGGTTTGTGTGAAGCTGGTCACTCCGTATTTGCGGGCGAACTCCACAAAAGGCAGGGCAAGGTCCTCCGGGACTGGATCTGGAAGGTCGAACCCAAGTTCGAGATATGGATACTGGCGAACCTGTCGCATATATCTGCTCATTTGCGCAAATGTTGCATTTTGGTCGGGGGCTGGCAAGACTCTTGCCGTTGCAAAGTCAATGCTGGTGAGAGATACCCCTTCCGATTCATACGGTAGATAAGGTACCTGGAGATAGTCCAAGAATTCCCGTGCTTCAGTGAGGTTGGTGTATTGGTTGACACCATAATCCACTGTTTGTTTCGTCTCCGGGTCGACGTAGGTATTGACCTGGCCGCCGAGTCGGTTTTTGGTTTCGATCAGGACGACCTTTTGGTCCTGGCTGTGTAGTCGAACCGCGGCGTAAGTGCCAGAGGCTCCACCGCCGATGACTGCGACATCCACATCACGAGATGTGCTGTTCTTACACTCGAAAGAGTTGTTTGTGGACTCGGCTAAGGAAAGAGATACCAAGCCAGCGAAGGCGGCCAAGCAAACTAAAGTAAACATGATTGTGATCGATGCTCTGGCTTCTGCTGCATGTACTATCAGCTGTTCGGCATACGTCGGATTATATTGCAAGTAGTTTATGGGGGCCTTATGATATGGATCCCCATGGCTGGTAGCCCCTTTTTCCTAAGACAGGCATTATTCTGCGCAGCTCAGCTTGTCGCTGAGCGCCACGGTCTATCGCCTCCCTTTCTGCTGGCAGCAATGGAAGCTCTATAGGGATGTGACTATGGTTGTGCAAAAATGAAAAAGGAGACGAACACGCATTAGGGCACAGAATGAAACTATCTGCTTTCTCCACAAAGTATACCCTTGCATGATCGTATCCAGACATATGACTAAAAGGGAAAACAAACTATTTCTATTTGTATGCCGGGGTGACAATGAAAACAAACTATTGATAGAGTCGGCGCTAAGACTGGTGTACCTGCGTTGTAGATCCTCCTGGAATGAGACATGCAACGAGACGGTCATCCCGGAACAGGTGTTCTTTTACCAATGATAAGTCGCATTATATTTGCGGCATATTTGTATACTCACGGATCCGAGATCAACCTTCTGCACATTGAATAAGGGGATAGGTATGTCTTCGAGGAAAGGATCAGCAAGCTATAGGTCTAGTGGTTGTGGCGCTTCCTGGAAATACCCGCAACAATATTGTCTCTCGCAATGACCCACAAACTCATAATTGGGTCATAGAATATGAAATGCAACGAAATTCAACAGTACAAGGTCCCGACATCCATGTCCGACGTCCGACATGCACTGTATGAAAGGATCCTGTAGACACTTTTCCCATTTGCAACTATAACAAGTACTGATTTGTTAAAGTCAACCCTTGCTGTAGTAATGAGAGCTGGCTAGAACTGTGACCCACACCTCCGAGGGTCTCCGATATATAGGATATCGGAAAGGTCAAGAGCTTTGACGCTAGCAGATTCTATCAACTCACATGCAATAATTTCGACCAATCATTTCTAATCCACTTCATAAGTGTACTCTCAAATATGTTGTAGAGATTGTCATCTTCATCGCCCCTTGTGTACAAGCCCAGGTCCATACCCGGTAGTGACACCTCACTTCCATCAGCTTAAATGACATATCACAGATCATCGTCACAACAGTGATGACCTAATCCAATAGTTTACCGACGATCCTTCTAGAAGTTTGAACATCAAAGTGAAATCAATCTGCGTTGCCAAATTCACGTTCACATAGTCAAACTCGCTGAGATCGATCATTTCCAGTCCCAAACGACGCCGTGCATGGGTGATGATGTGATTCGATATTGCATGAGACTAATTTACGGCGTGGAGGCCAGCAAACCTCTTTTCATGATCTACATCGGTGAGCAGAAACAGGTGAAGTCTACCAGGTTGTCGATTATAAAAGACCACTGGTCTCATGCTCTTCAATCAGCTCCAAGTCTATCAATCCAGCCTTTACCATAGACTCCTTAGCACCGCCGGAACAAGTCTTCTCTCACGCTTGTCTTCTTTATCTCTGTCCAACTCGCTCACCATGAAGTCCTCCACTGTCTTGGCCATTCTTGGGCTGACCTCCGTGGCAGCAGCCATGCCCATGGACTCGAAGGTTCGTATCCATCACCGCAGCCGCTTTCTCACGTATTATGTTGACATGGCCATGGGTTGACAATTACAAGCGCGAGAACTCTGTGGCAAACGGTGCCAATATCTACCCAGATGACAACGGTCCCGTGAAGCGCGAGAACGCCGGGGCCAACGGCGCCAAT
>ML742254.1:23056-46781 GCA_009193465.1 Aspergillus avenaceus
CAATATCTACCCAGATGACAACGGTCCCGTGAAGCGCGAGAACGCCGGGGCCAACGGCGCCAATCTTGACCCAAATTATTGGCCCTCTTACAAGCGTGAGAACTCTGGGGCCAACAACCCGAGTCTTGTTCCCAACTGGAACCGGGCCCCCTCAGCTCCTGGAGCCGCTGGCGCGAACCCCTTTCCTAATTATAACCCAGCTCAGGGTTCTCCGGGCACTGGATCGAATGGCGCAGCCTCTGCTCCCCCTTCCGGTTTCTGGAAGCGCCAGTACTCCGGCCTAGACGATGATGACGATGATTGGTTTTAGTGTTTGATTCCAGCCAACGAGTCGCTACTGTAAGTATCCGGATGCCCGACGTCTTGAAATATTACTAACAGGCCTAGGTGCTGGTTTTAAAACCTAACATGAGTTTGATGGTGACCGCATTAGGGGTGCCACCTACTCAAGGGGTAGAGTTCCGGGGTTTTATGCGATGGCTTGTATTATATGCGCTTCTGACTCCACCTGTGTCGCTCGTTTATAGGAGTTTAGTTCAAATGTCGAAGTACATGTAGTAATTCTAGGGTCCTTTACTCTATCTTGATCGGTAGTTGTACTGTAGAACATCAAGTCTGCTTTGGGGAACTCTCTCACAGGAAGGCTGTCCGTATTTTCAAGCCCTTACAGCTTTCTCTTTCCGAAACAACTGTCCAAATTGTTCCCCTGGTGCCTCCGGCGTAGGCGTATGTATACCTTTTCGCACCGTAGTCGGCCCTTGGCATGGGCCACTGGTTCAGTCCAAACTCCAGGATATCCTCGTCCTGGAACACTCGAGGGATTGAAGCGATACCAGCAACCGTGTACTTTCCACCAGCCAGATACAGAGATTCTTCCAGCCGAGATTCCAGAACACCAAGCAGTCCCTTTGTTATACTGAAACTTCTCAACAATGCAGTCAGGACAGACAGAGCTAAAGCCAGAATGCGAGATCTTGACCTGTTTGTAGTTAGATTATGTCAAATTCAGAGACGTAAAAAGCAACATATCAGTTTCCGAGACTACAAATCTGCCAAATAGCCAGACAAGTTGCTCATAGCTCTCTGGAATATCTGTGGCATCAATAAAGGTGCGATTGGTATCGTACCTTTTACTTAGGTGGGGGGTGACACGCTGTCGAATACCCACTGTTTGGCAGCTGTCAACATGGATCTGTCCGTTGGGCCTTATTCATGTACGACCTGCTTAAGTGTTAGATTGACCCCAGTCTCTATGCAGGTTAAGAGTGTTTAGTCATCTTTTCGTCTGCCAGTTTGGTAGAAAGTGTTCCAGCGTGTGGGTATCCTGAGTTTTGGCTCTGCTGTGTTATTGGTGTAGGGAATCATTCTTTGATATTAGGATTGTGTATGCACTTCCCATTTATATGTGTTGGCATTCTACTGTTGCCATTTAGGAAATATATATATTTCTGATATGTTCAGGCTACTTTTCTGTGTTCTACCCGTGATGAGAGTAGACACAATTATATATATTCCCAATACCATGCAATGAATTTTAACGAACAGTCAAAAACCATCTAATGAATCGATCATACATTTTCCTTCAAAGAGCTATACCAGTACTAAATTGACCATATCCATGTTCTTCAAATCCTGACACAACTTACAAGTTCGAGTTAGGGTTGAATAAGCCAAGCCCCAACGGGATTCGGATTTCGGCCAATCCCGTACACATACTTGGCCTTCAATCAACACAATCATAAAAGAACTTCATGCTCTTGAAGGGGGGGGGGACGTCCCTCGACATTCCTCTGTTATTCCCTTTTTACTTTTCCCTAATCTTGGCCACATTCGACTAAAATGGAGTGGAGCAAGACAAGCACTCCGAGACGGAGTTTCACGACCCGAACCGAGCGTCAGATCAGCCTTGAGTGGGTCCAGCAGCGAGATCTTAGCGAGAGACCCTCTAAGAGGCACGAAATGACTAGCTCCCCCCTGTGGCTTAGCGATAGTCTAAAGTCTTACCACCAGGCCATGCTCGCATTCCACGTGTGTCTGCGTTCCAGGGACAGACCTTGCCGCGAACATGCCACGAGGGTCCCGACCTGAAGGATCGGTGGACCTGACCTGCAGAAACACTAGCACAGGCCAGAGGCTTGGCTAGTGTTCTGCACGGATCCATTTCATTTTATTTTGGGTCAAACTTCATACTTTGCCTTTTCGCAGACCATCGCAATAGCCGGAATAAGCCTTGCTTACTAGAGCTGACGGTCGTATACACGAAAACCAGGACGGCCAGTGGATCGAGGGTGGAAGAATCAGGATTCGAGTCTATGGGGGCGAAAATGGATATGACAGCTACGGAAAAGAGTCTTAGGTTGGCGAGATAACTGGTCGCACTCATGCTGCTGGAAACGTATAAAGGGTCCTGAGGATTCTGGAAATTATCATCTATCGACATTGCAATCGCACTTGGGATTCAGCACAACTGCTCAGTTTGGATCACGGCGCCATGCTCTTCTATCTCTCTTTGCTGCCTGCATTGGCGGTCGGCGCTGTCTTTAGCAGGTCGACCAGCGCGTCCTTTGATCTGGAAGAAGTGTTTGGGTCGGAACTCTCGTCTGAGGCTGAGATTTTCTATCCATCCTGGAGTAACTGGACCGATAATGTCCAGCAGAGATGGACGGACTACCAGGCCCCTACCTATCTCGGAGCCATTAAAGTTGCGACTGTGGCTGATATCCAGAGCACCGTATGTTCCCGTTGAATGGCGCATACAATACGATGCTAATGGTGCGCAGGTGAAACTGGCAAACAGCCACAATGTCTCATTCCTGGCCACTGCTGGAGGCCACGGCATAGCCTCGACCTTTGCCAAGGCACAGAATGTCATCGACATCGACTTGAGCAATTTCCGCTACATTAACATTGATAAATCGGGCGACAGTGCGACCATCGGGGGGGCCACTACGTTCGGCCAGATGTGGGAGGTGCTATACGAGAATGGAAAGGAGTTGCGTATGTTGTTGTCCTTCTTGTTCGCCAATCTCAGCTAATAATGTAACAGAAACCGGCACAGCGGAATGTGTCGGATCGGTCGGCGCGACCCTAGGAGCCGGCATTGGTCCTCTGCAGGGTCACCGCGGCCTAGTTGTCGACGCCCTGCAGTCCGTCAAGCTCGTCACTGCTACTGGCGACCTTGTCACCGCATCCAAGACCGAGAATTCGGACTTGTTCTGGGGTATGCGTGGTGCCGGGTGGAACTTTGGTATCGTCGTCGAAGCCACCTACGAAATCTACGATTATACCAACAACGGCATGGTGCTGGAAGGCGACATGCTGTTCCCCGCCAGCGCGAACCAGTCCGTCTGGGAACTCCTCAAGGGCTTCGATGACGATTTGCCCGCCAAGCTCGCCATGACCTTCACCCTGAGCTACAACTCCGAAGCTAACGCCGTAAGCCCTATTTCACCCCCTACTCACCCCTGTATCCACTAACATTAGAATGCAGACAAACATCATGGTGACCTTCACATACTACGGTGAACGGTCCGATATCGAATCCTACATCAAACCCTTCCAGGACCTAGAACCCACCAAGTCCAACTTCACCTCCGTGCCCCTCCCCAAGCTCTACAGCGCCCTCTTCTTCGCCAACACCGGCGTCGCCTGCACAAAGAACAACCACCTCTTCTCAGGCGGTGCCGCCGTGCGCGAGATAGACGTCGACACGTTCGTCGAGTACACGAACCGCTTCGCCTCCTTCTGGCCGCAGTACCCCGGCGTCAGCCCGGCACTCGTCATCTCCCGCTTCCCCAACGACGCAGTGGTGGCCGTGCCCGACGACGAGACAGCCTATCCCTACCGCGACATCAAGACCCACCTCTACTTCGAGGAGACCTTCCCCGACGACACGTCCATGAACAGCGTCGTCTACGATTTCCTGGTCGAGTCGCGGGACCATTTCACCAAGACGAGCGGCTATGACAGCCTCACTCTTTACAACAACTATGCCCATGGCGATGAGGGCCCCGAGGTCTTGTACACTGCTAAGAAGCTGCCCCGTCTCTCGCAGCTGAAGAGGAAGTGGGACCCTAATGAGCGCTTCAGCTTTTATAACCCTGTTCCTTTGAACTACCCTTGATTCTTTTCTATTTGGTGGATTTGTTGTATATTGTTAATAGGCTGGTGGTATTGGAGTTGTATTTTAGTTGAATTACAATGTAAATGTTTACATTTGTCAATCTTGTTCATTAGGGGTGTAGTTATTCTCTATTCTCTCTTCTCTCTTCTTTTCTCCTTCTTTTCTGTCTACTCCGAGTCATAGTTACTATATAAGGAATGGGCATATCAAGTCTACACTTATATTCTAGTCTTTTATTTATCTCAGTAGGCGAAACCGAGTATAGACAGTGACTAGTCTCAAAATCCCACTGAGATTAGGGTAATGGCACTCGAAAGCACACTTAATCATAAAGTAGATTCTTATAAACTCCACAAGCAACCCAATTCAAATTCCAACTATACCAAAAGCTAATATACTACTCAAAACCAAACACCAACCCCAAATTCCCCTCCAAAACCCTCGCCACCCTCTCCACCGCCCCCTTCACAAACCCCCCCTCATAAAACGCCTGATTATAAACAACGCTCAACTCCAACGACCCCCGGAACATCCAAACGAAGCAATACATCTGCCTGGTCAGGGTCTCCACCCCGACACTTACCTCGTTTACCTCGAGCTTTCCGTCCGAGGTGCCGTGCCACGGGTGTACCAGTTTCGTGGCGTCATCGACGC
The DNA here is from genome assembly GCA_009193465.1 of Aspergillus avenaceus. Taxonomy (NCBI): domain Eukaryota; kingdom Fungi; phylum Ascomycota; class Eurotiomycetes; order Eurotiales; family Aspergillaceae; genus Aspergillus; species Aspergillus avenaceus. Next base: position 27,834 of record ML742254.1, read on the forward strand.
TCGAGATATCTATTTCGCTGGGCGGGGTTACTGGTGGAGGGGGGGGAGTCTTCATTCTCTCGAATACGTCTCTAGCATATTGTCGCCTGGAAATGAGGAAGTCGTCTGTGACTCCGGTGTCGTATTCACGGGTGTATAGCTTTGCGTTGTCGAGCCAGGACTGTGTTGCCGGTACTTTCGCCATGTACCCGCCTGTGTAGATCCCCGCTGCGACGGAGGGATTCCTGTATTGCTCTGGTAGATACGGTCGCAGACTGAAGCGCATCGTGCTGGTGTAGTGCTTCTGCTTCGCGTCCGGGTGCGCGAGCTCATACGTCGTCGCGGCCGTTGAAGCGTGCACGGCAGCTAGGACACTAATACCGCGTGCGTCGCAGGCTTCGCTAATCGCCTCGGTGGTTTCCGTCGAGAGACGCAACCGCGCACTTCTCGTTCCGGATGGGGGTGTGGAGAGCTCCGTGGTTTGAGATACGCCCACTGCGCCGGGGATGTTGGCCGTCGTGGCTAGGTACTTCCTCGCTGCGGCGTGGATTTCCTCCGTTGATTCGACGGGGTTGGCGAGCGCTTCTTCCACGCTCGGTACGAGACGCTCTACCTCCGTGCCCCAGGGGAGGGCTTCCACCTTCGTAGTGGATAGTGCGGTGCAGGACTCGAAGAAGGCGTTGAGTAGCTGCAGCGCGCCGTAGCCGTCTGTGCGCCAATGCGCCAGGTGCAGGATGATCTGCGATCGATGCGGGAGGTAATACGCCGTCACGAACGGCGAGGGCTTTATAGAAGCGACGACATCGTCTACGGTGCCGTCGTGGACAACGGTGAAGGTGTCACGCGTCCATTCCTCCAGCTCCTGTGCGGCCGGAACGACGTACTCGAGGATCTCGTCGGACGCCGTGCTCGCGATGCTGGGGTGCTGGAAGCGCAGCACCTGCCAGGCCTGTCGGAGCCACGCCGTGACATCTGCAGACGAGCGCTTGACATTCTCATGCAGCGTGAACGTGCCATAGGCCGTGACGGACCAGTGCTCGCGGCCGACGGCGTGCGCGCGGTCGCCGATGGCTTTTATGAAGCGCTCGTTCTCGCCGATCGCGCGCTGGTAGCGGTTCTCTGTTACTTGGGTCCAGGGCATTGTGGCTTTTGCTCAGGTTGTGATGTTCTGTCGTAGGGAATTGTCGCGGCTTTGAACTGGCGTAAGCATACGGATGTTGGGGCCAAAGTCCGATGGTGAATGTCGGTTCGGAGTTTCTCCAGTAAGCACTACGGAGCGTCAGCTGGCCTGTCCGAGGCATACTTCTCGATGCTATATCAGTTTCAGCGCTACGCTTTCACCTGCTGTCCAGCATCATGGGTTCCATCGCACCACCTACGACCGTCCGCCTGCCCTGGGGCGGCGCCGAGAACATCTACCGTCGCGTGTCTCTGGCCTTCAAGCACGTTGACCGCGAGCACTGGCGCATTCACTGCGTCTGCGCCGTCTCCTTCCATGGCCTTACGCCAGACGAGCAGACCACATGCCTGCGAAACGCATGGAAGGTCCTCGTCACCGAGCACCCCAGACTAGCCGTCGAGCCAGACGGGACAACCAGCAAGACGTACGAGGTACTAGACAACGAGTCCATAGAAGCATGGGCCCAGGATACATTCTTCGTCGAAGACACCAGAACCCCGGACGAGGTGATCCGCACCACGGAACCGCGCGACCTCCCATCTCTCCACTTCCACAGAACAACCTCCGAGCTCGTCCTCCTCTCCTCGCACTGGCGAATGGACGCAGTAGGATGCATGATGCTGCTCAACCAACTCCTAGCCCTCACCGCATCAACCCCAAAAACCACCCCAGAGAGCCCAGAGACCCAAATCTCCCGAATCTCCGCGCCGCTCGAAGACGCCGCGAACTGTCCGCCCCTGGACGCATCCAGCGCCTCCAAATCCTACGCCGAGACGTGGATCGAGAACATGCACAGAAACGCCATCCACGCGGGCGGCCTCCCCTACAACGGCGAGACCACCACCCCCCCATCCGAAACAACCCACCACGATATCACGCTCACCCGCGCCAGCACAGCTGCGCTCCTAGCCGCGTGCAAGGCGAAGCAGATCTCCGTCTCGGCTGCTATCCACGCCGCGCTAGCACACACCGTCTTCTCTTTCTCAGAGGACCAAGAATTCACGACAGTGATGGCCGTGAACCTGCGTCCGTATCTTCCCCCTCCATACAATGGACCAAAGCACGCAGTGCAAACCTACGTAGCGAGCATAATCCCTACCGTCAGTCGCGACGCACCCTTCACAGACTCAGCCCGCGCTCTCTCCAAATCTTATAAAACCTGGTATAGCGAGGAATTCATCCACGCCCTCCGCTGGATATACACCCTTCACGCTGAGAAACTCTTTCGTCCCCCCCCTCCCTCTCCCCCTTCCCCAGAGGCGGTAACACCTAAACCCCCCTCAGCAGTAACCCTGAGTAGCATCGGGGTCGTGGAATCGCACATTCAGCGTGAGTATATTAGAAAAGAAAAAGGAGTCAGTGTAACCGGGTTCCGGTTCGGGGTTACCATGATGACGAGGCAGATGCTGCTTTATCCGTGGACGTTCCGGGATAGGTTGACTTTGTCACTGTGTTATAACGAGGCGTATTATGATTTGGAGATGGCGGGGAGTGTGTTGGAGAGGTTGAGGCGTGTGTTGGAGGGGGAGTTGGGGGTTGAGTTGGTTTAGTTTTTTTCTCTTGGTTTTTTTTTTTTTTTTTTTTTTTTTTTTTTTTTTTAGGTTGGTTTGTTTTGGAGGTCTGTTTATGAATATATCTGATATTATGCTAGTGGTTTTATTGCATGGTTGTTATTACCTATATTGGGGACTTAGAAATGGATTCTATGTTTTAGTGTTCCGTGTCGATATGTTAAGTTGCCAGATTGTAACAGGCTGTAGACTCGGTTATGGGAAGTTACTACTATTTAGATATGTATTTGGTAATGTACAACTTGAGTGGTGTTGGGATGATATTATTATACTTGAAATTGAGGTTAATGTCAGTATGATTTGAATCTAATATTGATTGTGTAGGAGTTTCTGGTTAAGATTCAAGGTTGAATGACCTATCAAGTAGTTGGTGGTTAGACATGAATATCTTAAATGCCAAGTTGTGTATTATTGTCTAGTTCTCACAATCCATTGACGTACAACATTAATTCAAATGCATTATAATCATTCAATCATTACCGACTATAAATCACTTATCTATAACCTATGCATCAAAGAGAAATCACAAACTTCGCGGCTGAAACGCCCCCCTGCAGATCATCCAGGCCCTTCTGCACCGCCTCCAGGCCCTTGCCGACGACCTGGGCGTTGGGAGCCGCCTTGAACGTGCCTGCCGCCAAGGCCTTGGGCAGGAAGGCCTCGAAGATAGCCGGGCCAACCTCGTTGTCTTGCAGTTCTCCACCGAACACAAACTTGGATTCGATGCCCTCGGGCAGCGCACCGGTAGGAGGGTTGGCCAGCGACACGAACTTCCTCCCCTTGACGCGGGACACGACCTCGGCAGAGGGCGTAGCCGCCGTGTTACCAATGGCAAAGGCGCCTGCCGAGGGCTTTCCGCTCGACTCGAACGCCGCGACGATGTCATCGACCAGTGTGGGGCTGTTGTAGTCGAAGGCCTGGCTGGCGCCGAGAGACTTGACGTACTCGAAGTTCTTGGGGGAAGAGGTCGTGAACACTTCGTAGCCTGCGGCAGCGGCCAGTTGAATGGCGTTGCTGCCGATGCTGGAAGAACCGCTCCAGATGAGGACGATTTCTCCATTGGATTGGGCCCGCGGCTCGGTCGGGTGCTGCAGGGCCAGGTGGTCCTTTTGGAAGAGGGCGCCGGCTGCGGTGGAAACGCCCAATGGAATGACGGCGGCGTCTTCGAAGGACAAACTCGAGGGGATGGCACAGGCCACGGTGGACTGCAGGACGACGTACTCCTGGAAGGCTGCCTCAGCGGGGTTGTTGTTCTTCAACTCGCTACCGAGGCCCAGAACACGGTCGCCGGGCTTGAATTTGGACGCTGCGCCACTGCCGACTTCGACCACTTCGCCCGCAACATCTGTTCCAAAGATAGCGGGATAGGTGGTCCACGGGAACAGAGCCTCGCCCAAGAGCTGGCGCGCATAGTCGACTGGGTTCAGGGCAACGGCGCGGTTGCGCACAACGATCTCGTTCTCCTTGGGCGGAGTGTAGGGTGCCTCTTTGACTTCCAGAGGGTGCGCCTTGGCGGCAGTGACCCAGGCAGCTCTATTGGTTGGTGCCATTTCGCGAGAATAGAAGGATTTCGATGTTTGATGAAGATAGTGTGCTAGATACTGTTGACGGTCGCAATCGGGAAAGGTCTGACCACTTCCTGTATGATAAGAAAGTCATGTTGGCAGAAACAAAGTCCTTTAAAAAGCTATAGAGTTCTCACGTCATCCGCAATCTGATACAATTGCTCGGGATGAGCAACTCCGTCGGAGTTTGAGACGTGGAAAACGTGTTCGGCTTGTCGAAGGCTCAAAACTCCGCGGGGTTCGGAGTTGCTGTTTCCTGATCCACTTCCTCAATCCCCACTTCTTCTGTTTCTCAATGTAAGCAATGCCCTTGCTGAAGATTCTTGTAAATGCCAGAAGAATAAGCACTACGCCGTTAGGCTGGCGACGGTAAACCCGCCCGAGGAGCCAAATGGAGAATTTCTCCAGACAACAATGGCATTGTGTCCACCATCGCACCCGGTTGTGTAGAAGAAAAAAGCCTCCAAAAGCTCAGGCCAGTGATTGATCGAATATAGAGATGTCTACTTACCATGAGGATTCGACTATCGGTTACCCGAGCTCATCTCCTCCCCCGCGAAGGATTCCAAGCTTTTTCGTCACGGAAAGGCCCCCACTGTCTGAGCACGTTCAAGCCAAGGATTCAAGCTAGAGGTTGTCAGACGGATGATATACGAGAAATAACAATATCCTAGATCCAATGATGCGTGCTCTTACCCGATCTGACCAGCGAGATAGCAATTCTAGCCAAGAATGTCTGAGAGAGGCTGACGGTCGAGCCTGGATTGCAGCTTGTATCAGCATAGGTAAGCTTGACAACAGTAGGGTTGAGGGATTAGAATCCTTCCTATCAATCAACTCCAGAACACGCACCCTGCTTATTCGTTTTTATGGCCCCCAATTGATGGGGCTCGCTGACGTTTCGACGACATGATCGCGATATCCATCTGGGCAAAGGATTCGGTTCGATGATACTCCAACTTGTCTGGTGGAAGAGGTGCACTTTCCCGAACCGACTGATCTGATATGTCTCCGACAATCATTTCCCAGACGATGTTCTCGATTACGAGTCTTTAAGAACAGAGGACCACCCCTCCAAGCTGAGACTTTCACCTCACACTGCACCCGGTAACTTGCCACGGTCATAGATAGACTTCAACAAAGTCATCTTTTTCAACAAATTCCAACAACTTACGTTCAACCATATTGACCATCCTTTTTCGCGAACCACACCCTTGTCATGTCTCGGGACACCATCCTTCTCTTCGGCCCTCAAGCCCTGGCCTTCGACGAAAAATCATTTAGCGAATTACGTGACACAGTTTTGAATGATGCACAGAACCGATGGGTCATAGACGCTGTTTCCCAGCTTCCAGCTCGTTGGGAATCATTTGTTGAACGATTTCCCAAGCTAAAGGCGATCGATGGATCGCAAATGCTCCAAAATCTCAACAACTGGTTGAGCACTGGACAGATCACATCGGCCGCCCGCACATTGCCGAATGTCCTATTGAGCCCTCTGGTCGTGATTTCGCAGTTAACTCAATACATCAAATACCTGCAACTCACCCATCCGGACGCCACCAAGAGCGACGACATCTACTCCATCACAGCAAATGCAGAGGCAATCGGCTTCTGCACTGGGCAGTTAAGCGCTCTGACCGTGTCGAGCGCGACCAACCAGGCGCAGTTTGAACAGAATGCCACCACTGCGGTTCTGCTGGCGACCCTTGTGGGAGGATTTGTCGACGCTCAAGAGATCGCTGGTCAGTACAAGGAGTCCAAGTCTTTTGCCACAGTCTGGAACTCCCCTAGCGCCAAAGTAGAAATGACGCGCACATTGAATGAATTCCCCGAGGTACGGCTTCCCCGCCAACCCTAAACAAATTATTATTCTAACATGCGCTAGGCCTACGTGTCAGTATCATATGACGAGAACAGAGCCACAGTCACCACCGCTGCCAGCAGTGCTGCCTCGCTGCAGGGACAGTTGAGAGCAGCGGGGATTATTGCGACCGAGCTAAACCTCTGCGGTCGCTTTCATTGCGATTGTTACAATGACGACATTCAGCAGATCATGGATTTCTGCGATTCTGAGTCCACGCTCCAGTTCCCCGACGCGTCGAAGCTCGTGGTGCCAATCCGCTCCAATGACGGCAGTTACATAACCGCCGGCAAGCTGCATCATTTTGCATTGCGCAGTATCCTAGTAGAGCAGTCGCAGTGGTATCAGGCCTTTTCGGCCATTCGCGACTCTGGCCTCGACAAAAAAGCGACCGTCGTTGGCTTCGGTCCTGAGCGATGCGTGCCCCCATCGCTGCTGCGCTCTGTGAGCCAGCAAGTCGTCTACATGCTGAACCCCGAAGAGGCAGCGCTCCGGCTGACACAAGGAGTCACGAAACCGCAAGCCTCTCTGAAATATCCTCGTGGATACTCCGACAATGATATCGCGGTTGTCGGATACTCCTTGAAGGTTGCGGGAGCTGATGATTCGGAAGAATTCTGGCAACTTCTGTGCGAAGGCAAATCCCAGCACGTTGAGATACCACAGGACAAAATCTCGTTCGAAACCCACTGGCGGAAGGTTGACCCAAAGCGGAAGTGGTTCGGTAACTTCATCAACGATCCTGAAGCATTCGACCACAAGTTCTTCAAGAAGAGCCCTCGTGAGGTGGCATCGCAAGATCCTCAGCAGCGTCTCATGATGCAGGTTGCCTATCAGGCTGTCGAGCAGTCCGGTTATTTCAACTCTCCTAACGCTGACCCACATGTCGGTTGCTATATCGGTGTTTGCGCGACTGACTATGAGAACAACGTCGCCTGTCACGAACCTAACGCGTTCTCTGCGACTGGAAACCTGAGAAGTTTCATTGCTGGTAAAATCAGTCACTACTTTGGGTGGACTGGTCCAGGCCTGACCATAGACTCTGCCTGTTCAGCGTCTGCAGTTTCAATCCACATGGCAGCCCGCGCTATCCTGGGTGGCGAGTGCACAGCAGCGCTTGCTGGTGGTGTCAATGTCATGACAAACCCCCTTTGGTTCCAGAACCTTGCAGGTGCTTCGTTCCTAAGCCAAACTGGACCTTGCAAGCCGTTCGACGCCAAAGCCGATGGCTACTGTCGTGGTGAAGGTATCGCGGCAGTGTTCATCAAGAAAATGTCGCAGGCGGTCCTCGATGGTGATGTTATTCTTGGATGTATTGCAAGCACTGCGGTGTATCAAAACGAGAATTGTACGCCAATCTTTGTACCAAACTCGCCATCCCTTTCGGGCCTCTTCGCAGACGTCACCCGGAACGCTGGCATTGATGCGAGTCAAGTCACCGTTGCGGAGGCCCATGGAACAGGAACCCCAGTTGGAGACCCGGCCGAGTACGAGAGTATCCTCAGGGTGTTTGGTGGTTCAATTCGTCAAACCCCCATGAACATCGGCTCTGTGAAGGGTCTCGTCGGCCACACCGAGGGAGCCTCTGGTGTTATAGCTTTGATCAAGATCATGCTGATGATCCAAGAGGGCAAGATCCCGCCCCAAGCAAGTTTCCAGACACTGAACCCACACATCAAGGCGTCCCCCTCGGATATGCTTGAGATTGCGACTTCGCTCAAGGATTGGAACGTTGATTATCGTGCTGCACTTATAAACAACTATGGAGCATCAGGATCCAACGCGTCGTTGCTCGTCGCCCAGCCCGTACAACATGATGGCGCTGGGTCTTCTGCCATCCACTCCGAAGGCTTGAAGCACCCATTCTGGCTTACTGGTCTGGATGAGAAAAGTATTCGACAGTACGCCACGAAGCTCAGAGATCTGATCCGGTCGAAGAATGTTTCTAGCAAGAACATGACCATTGCCAATGTCTCTTTCAACCATTTCCGCCAATCTAATCGTAACCTTGACAAGGGACTGATCTTCAGTGCCAATTCACTTTCCGACTTGGATTCCAAGCTGACTGGGTTCATCAACAAGACGGACAGTGACCTTGCAGTTGCCTCAAAGAAGGCGGCGAGACCCATCATCCTTTGCTTTGGAGGCCAAGTTTCGACATTCATCGGCCTTGATCGTAAGGTCTACGACGGTGTTCGCGTATTGCGCGGTCATCTCGACCACTGCAATTCTGTTATCCAGGCGCTGGGTCTCAAGGGCATCTATCCAGATATTTTCCAGAAGAATCCTATCGAAGATACAGTCCAGCTGCAGACAATGCTTTTTGCCACACAGTACTCTGTTGCAAAGACGTGGGTGGACAGTGGAGTTGAAATCGCAGCAGTTGTGGGTCACAGCTTCGGCGAACTGACTGCCTTGTGTGTCTCGGGTGCGCTTAGTGTACATGACGCTCTCAAAGCCATTTCTGCCCGTGCACAGCTTGTGCGAGACCAGTGGGGCTCAGACCGTGGCTCGATGATGGCCGTTGAGGGAGACCTAGATGTTGTGCAGAAACTACTCAATGCAGCCCACAGCGCAGCTCCGGAAGAGCGTGAGGCAACCATTGCCTGCTACAATGGCCCCCGCAGTTTCACCCTGGCAGGCTCAACCAAGGCTATCGATGCCGTTGTTGAGAAGGTGGCTGAGGAAGCAGAGTTCTCTTCCATGCGAACCAAGAGACTTAATGTTACGAATGCTTTCCACTCTACACTCGTGGAGCCACTCTTGGACGATCTCAAGGAGCTGGGGAAGACAGTAACTTTCAACCGACCCTCGATTCACATGGAAAGGGCCATTGAGTCACCTTCATCTGAGCCCTTCTCGTCTGAGTTCTTTGCCAACCATATGCGGAACCCGGTTTGCTTCAATCACGCCGTGCAGAGGTTGGCTAAGCAGCACCCCTCGGCCATTTTCCTTGAGGCAGGTTCGAACTCGACTATCACGGTCATGGCTAGCCGTGCCCTCGGGGCTCCTGCTGAATCCCACTTCCAGGCGGTCAACCTCATGGATGGTGGGAAGGGTCTGGATGCCCTCGCCGACATGAGCGTCAGTCTCTGGAAAGAGGGACTGAAGCACATCTACTGGCCTCATCACACGTCGCAGACTTATGAATACGGCCCCGTTCTGATGCCAGCGTACCAGTTCGAGAAGAGCAAGCATTGGCTCGAGCCGAAAAAGCCTCAACAAGCGGTCGCGGAGGCCCCTGCGCCCGTGGTACAGCAGGCTCAAGAAGAGCTTCCCAAAGAATTGTACACATTCGTCGGTTATCAAGACTCTAAGCAACGCATCGCTAGATTCCGCGTCAACACCATGATCAAGAAGTACGAAGATCTTGTTTCCGGCCACATGATCGCTAATACAGCCCCGATCTGCCCAGCCACACTGGAGATGGGCATTGTCATCGAAGCACTGTACAACCTGCAGCCAGCTCTCCGGGATTTGGGACATCTTCCCCGCATTCATGATGTGGAGAACCAGGCGCCCGTTTGTGTTGATCCTTCGCGGGCCGTCTGGCTGGACCTCGAGAACAGCGATGCGGACAGCAACACTTGGGGATTCAAGCTGCTCAGCACGGGTAGCAAAGGGCCGGCCAGCACCCAGCACGTATCAGGCAAGATCATCTGTCAAGCTGCAAGCGACCCGCAATATGAGGCCGAGTTCCGCAGATATGAGCGTCTCGTCGGTCACAAGCGCTGCGTCGGTGTCCTCACCACACCAGATGCGGACGATATCATTCAAGGTCGCAACATCTACAAGACCTTTGCAGATGTCGTCGACTATGGTCAGCAGTACCGGGGTCTCCAGAAGCTAGTCGGTAAGGGTAATGAATCCGCCGGTCGCGTTATCATGAAGCACGGTAATGACGGCTGGCTCGATGTCCATCTCACGGATTCCTTCAGCCAAGTGGGTGGAATCTGGGTTAACTGCATGACGGATCGTCCACCGACCGACATGTACATCGCTGCCGGATTCGAGCAGTGGATTCGGTCCCCCAAGGTTGGTGAACGTTACAACGAAGCTGAAACTTGGGATGTTTACGCCTATCATCATCACGAGTCCGAGAAAGCCTACACAACGGACATTTTCATCTTCGAATCGGCCACTGGAACTCTGGCTGAGGTGATCTTGGGGATCCACTACGCTAAAGTCTCAAAGCAGGCCATGAGCAAGATGCTGGCACGGTTGACGCCGGGAGTCTCTCAATCTCCAGCGGCCGCTGCCAGTCCCTCAAAGCCAGCTTCGGTTCCTGTATCAGCACCTGTACCCCCAGCTCCTAAGCGTGAGTCGGTACAGAAGGCTCCCAAGCCCGCGAAGAAGACCACTGCACTACCGGATCTTACTGCACCGATCAAGGCTGTCCTAGCAGACTTGTCGGGTCTGGAGGTGCACGAAATTGAGGCCAACACTGGGCTCGCTGATATCGGAATTGATTCCCTCATGGGTATGGAAATGGCTAAGGAGCTTGAGCAGAAGTTCAAGTGCTCTATCCCTGAGGACAATCTGGTTGAAGTTACAACCGTGCAGAGCCTGATCCAGTGCGTCCAGGCTGCTGTTGGGCCCGTCGAAACTAGCGTCTCTGATGAAGACGACGAGTCATCCGCGTCTAGCGTGTCGAATGACGAATTGTCCGATTCTGCCACTAGCGTCTCCGGTGACGAGGGTGTAGAGGTCAACGTCGCCGAGTTTCTAGCTGAGTTCCTCGGTGTGGGCGAAGACGAGATCAATGATGAGACGCTCCTCCGAGACCTCGGCGTTGACTCCCTTCTGTCGACTGAGTTGTTGGCGGACCTAGCGTCCAAGTTTGGCTTACACTTGCCGGAAGACACGATGCTCGAAGAGCTCACTGTCAAGGCACTCAGCGAAGCTATTAATGGCAAGCCTGCGAGCAGCAGCAAGCCCTCCTCTGGTGGCAGTGGAAGCCACGGGCCAACCCCAGAGCCTGTCACCGCAGCAGCTCCAGCTGTACAAGCAGCCCCCAAGGATGGAAATCTGCATCTATCCTCCCAAACCGTGCTGGAAGCCTTCAACGAAGTCAAGAAGCTTACCGATCAGTACATATCAGACTACGGATGCGCGGACTACATGGATGTCGTGAACCCCAAACAAGTCCAAATGTGTGTTGCTCTGATTGTGGAAGCATTCGAGGAGCTCGGCTGCCCCTTGCGCACAATGCAGGCTGGGCAGAAGCTTGAACGCGTCAAGTATCTTCCACAGCACTCGCGGTTGGCGGACTACCTCTACATGGTGTTGGAGAGGGACGGTCGGCTGATTGATGTCGAGGGCGACACCATCACCCGGACTCACGTCGCTGTCCCTAGCAAAGCCAGCAACGATTTGCTCGAGGGTTTGATGCAGAAATACCCCAGTCACCATTATGCCAACAAGCTGACCTACTTCACTGGAAAGAAACTAGCTGATGTCCTGACTGGAAAGTCTGATGGCATCAAGTTGATCTTCGGGACAGAGGAGGGCCGAGAGCTCGTCTCTGGCCTCTACGGAGATTCGCTGCTGAACAAGCTTTCCTACAAGATGATGGAGGACTTCCTCAAGACTCTGATCGCCAAGCTGCCGATGCACGAGGGTCCGCTGAAGATTTTGGAAATGGGCGCCGGTACTGGAGGCACGACGAAGCTCCTGGTGCCTGTCCTGGAAAGCCTAAACATCCCGGTGGAGTACACCTACACAGACCTGTCGCCCTCATTCACTGCCGCCGCACGGAAGAAGTTCAAGCACTATCCCTTCATGAAGTTCCGCGTTCATGATATTGAGAAGCCTCCCGCCGACGATTTGCTGGCCAGTCAGCACATTATCATTGCCAGTAACGCTGTGCATGCGACGCACAACCTGGATGAATCGACGAAGAATATTCGCAAGGCACTGCGCCCGGATGGCTTCCTGATGATGCTCGAAATGACCGAGACCCTCGTCTGGATCGATGTCATCTTCGGTCTTTTGGAGGGTTGGTGGTTGTTCGAGGACGGCCGTCGCCACGCCATTGCCCACCAGTCTCGTTGGGAACGAGTTCTCCAGTCCGTCGGCTACGGCCACGTTGACTGGACTGACGGCAACCGCCCCGAAGTCGAGATCCAACGCGTCATCATCGCGATGGCCTCTGGACAGAGGTATGATCGCCTTTCCATCCCACCTCTACCTGCCACCCCCCAGACTACTGACACTGGGGCTCGTCAAGCCACCGTTGATGAATACGTCCGCAAACATACGCACGGATTTACCGCTCCTACTCGAGACGCTTCCAGCCTCTCATCCAATTCGCCGGATCAGCGCGTCCTGCTTACGGGAGCCACTGGCAGCCTCGGCTCCCATCTGGTCCACCATTTCGCCAACCTACCGAATGTCAAATCCGTCATCTGCATCAACCGACCCACCTCAAGCCAGGACCCTGAAGGGCGCCAACGACAAGCCCTTGACTCGCGCGGGATTCAAATGTCTCCCGCCGCATTGGCCAAATTGAAGGTGTTGGAAACGGACACTTCCAAGCCGCTCCTGGGCTTGTCGCGCGAGGTCTACGACGAGCTCACCAGTGGCGTCACTCATATCTTACACAACGCGTGGCCCATGAGCGGCAAAAGGCCCGTGCGAGGGTTCGAACAGCAATTCAAGGTGATGAGGAATCTGCTCGACCTGGCACGCGACATCTCCGGTCAGCGCGCACCGGGGTTCCAGGTTAGCTTCCAATTCATCTCATCCATCGCCACGGTTGGCCACTATCCGTACCACACCGGGAAGATCGACGTGCCCGAAGAGCGCATGACCATTGACTCGGTGCTCCCTAATGGATATGGCGATGCCAAGTACATCTGTGAGCGGATGTTGGATGAGACTCTGCACCGCTTCCCTGAAGACTTCCGAGTGATGGCAGTGCGCCTGGGCCAAGTCGCTGGATCCAAGACCAGTGGATACTGGAACCCTCTCGAGCACCTGTCGTTCCTGATCAAGTCATCCCAGACCTTGCGCGCGCTGCCTGACTTTGACGGCCTCCTGTCTTGGACGCCTGTCAACGACGTGGCAGCCACTCTCAGCGATCTCCTCGTCGGGACGGCGTCGCCGTATCCGATCTATCATATTGACAATCCGGTGCGCCAGGAATGGAAGGAGATGATCCCCGTGCTGGCGGACAGTCTCGGGGTCCCACGTGCCAATGTGGTCCCTTTCCCTGAGTGGGTCAAGCGGGTCCGCACATTCCCTGGGTCCGTGGAGGTGGACAATCCGGCATACAAGTTGATCGAGTTTTTGGACGGTAACTTCCTGCGTATGTCATGCGGTGGACTACTTTTAGAAACAAAGAAGGCTCGTGAGCACTCTCCGACGCTGGCAGGTGTCGGACCCGTCAGTGCCGAGGTCGCTCGTAAATTTATTAGTGCATGGAGGGAGTCTGGTTTTCTGTACTAGAATTGTTTTTCTTTTTTCTTTTTTTTTCTGGGATTGGGGTTAGTTTTGCTTCAGTTGAAGCTGTTTGTGATTTAGCATTACCAGAATTGAGAACAAGTATACGATCGAACCATTTAGAGTGCTTCGTTAGGTTTAATTCATGTTAGAGTGTCATCATCTGAATTATAGATGGATTGATTGGATGATTTTGATAAAATTGGGTCCGGTCTAGACCGTAGAACGTAGATGATGCAGGATACAGAGAAGGAATGACGAGAGAGAAAGAGAGAAAAAAAGAAAGAAAGAGAGTAAGACGAAGGAAATAGTCTGTTTGCATGTATGCACGATTTGTCTCGAATGCAAAAGCCAAGTTGGGGGCGGAAAGACTAAACCGGAAGCGGATAAGCCGACGACTACCTAAAAGGTAAATGGAACCCTAAAGAATGCGGAGTTTCTTAAACTCCGAGAAGGATTGACGTGATAAGCAAAAGTGAGCTGACTTTGCTTCTGTATTTGCCTTTGTTCAAGTATTTGGGGCCCCGGTATCCTGCTTTTCATCTGATATTTTCTTTCTATTTTCTCGATCAATCTGGGTTATCCCCCTTGAATATATACCCTGGGCCAGGTCGGATGTGGCCTTTATCAATTCTATCCCGACAGAATGGGGAGTGACGCCATGGACAGAGACTCCCCGAGTGATACCTATCCGGCTCCGTACGGGCGTGCTTGTTTAAACTGCTCACAGTCCAAGTGTAAGTGTTTATATCCAAAAGCGGGGGGGCGATGTCAGAGGTGAGTGATTTCGGCGAAGATCCACAGAGTGGGGAAAGCTAAGCGATCGCAGATGCCAGCGCTTAAATAAAGACTGTCGCCAGCCGTCATCGCATCGACGACAGAACACACGGAAATCGCCCACCTCGAAAGCGGCTCGACTGGAGGAAAAATTAGAGGATTTAGTATCATTACTACGAGCCGGAGTACAGCCACCCCCGGGAGGAAACGCGGTAACCGCACTGCTGGGACAGTATGGACAGGGGCAAGACATTCCGGCCAACGCCGTGTCACCGCCGGACTCAATCGATGCTGCCTTGAGCAACTCAGTGCGCAGTGTCTACTACGCGCCGCCGAATGCCGCCACTTTGACCCCGGACACGAGCACGCCCGACGCGGGTGGCACGGTGACCACTGCGCCGTCAACCGTCGCATCCCCGAGCCCCTTCGAACCCACCGCCGTACAGGCCGAGGAATACCTCACTCTGTTTCATAGCCAGCTTCTACCGTATTTCCCATGTGTACATGTGCCCCCGGGCGCAACGGCCCAGCAGCTCCGCCAGGAACGGCCCTTCACATGGCTGTGTATCATGGCAGTCGCATCGCGAGTCGAGGGGCAGCGACGGGCCCTCTACGAGAAGATAAAAAACATTGTCGCGCAGCAGATGATCCACAACTCCTCGAATAACGACATCGATATTCTCCTGGGCCTGTTGATCTACCTTGGATGGTATGTCATCTGCCTCAAGACTCATCGAGCCTCGTTGACTTCATTAGGTCCAACCAACAGGTATACAACAAGGCCAATATCCACGTCTTCACGCAGCTCGCAAACGCGGCGGTGTACGAGCTCGGCATCCAGAGCCCGGCCGGGAAGCCGAATAAGATGGCGCTGTGTGTGCATTCCGAAGGGGAGGAGGGGGATCCAGCGGCACCAGTCGGTCAGACGATGGAGGAGCGTCGAGCAGTACTCGGGTGCTTTTTAATAACCTCAATGTCAGCCTCCTTCGTCCCCAGCAGAACCACATCTAACTTGTACCAGCATCTCCACGTTCTTGCAAAAAACCGACGCGCTCCGCTGGACGCCGTACATGGACGAATGTCTGCAGGTCCTGGAAGAGCAGCAAGAGTGTCTAAACGACGACATTCTCGTGCAGCAGGTGCGCCTCCAGCTGATCATCGATAAGCTGAGCTTCGGACCCCACCACGGCGGCTCCGCAGCGACGCTGGAGCCGATCCTCGCACCGCCTGCGTTCTACCTCCGCCCCATGCAGACCCAGCTCAACAACGTCCAGCCTCGCATCGCCCCACACTCCCAAGGATACAGTACGTCCACGTCCAACCTCTCCCTGTGGCACCGCTAACGCGTGTAGAAATCCTCCTCCTCCACCATCACAACGCCGCCGTCATCCTCCACGAGTCCGCGCTGACCAGGACCCCCATGCCGACCAACCATCTGAACTTCCAGATGCTGGAGTGGCTCTACGCCTGTCTAGACGCAACCAAGTCCTGGTTCGACGTCTTCCTCAGCATCCCACCGGTAGAATACATCGGGTTCCCGTTCTCCGTGTTCTCGCAAATGGTCCACAACCTCGTGGTCCTCTACCAGCTGTCCACCTTCGAAGACCCAGCCTGGGACACCGCCGCCGTGCGCCGCACAGCCGACATCCTCGCCATCCTCGACAGCGTAATCTACAACATGAGCCAGGTCGCCGTCCTGGCCGGGATGGACGGCGAGCCCGACACGGACGTCTTCTCCCGCGTCGCCAAGATGTACCGCTCCGTGCGAATGGGCTGGGAAGCCAAACTGGGCACCGAACCGTTCCTGCCCCCCGGCGCAGACCCAGCACAAGCCCTCCCCGAACCCTTGGAGGCCATGCCGCTTGACTTTCCCCAGGTCTCGGACAACGACTGGCTGTCGGATATGTTGAATTCAATCGCCCAGTCTAACCGGTTCCCGTAGCTCTGTTTCAGTACTTTTTTTGTTGATACCATAGCGTTCATAGATAGGCCGTGTAAAAAATCCTACACCTACACCTTTTTCACTTAATCACTTACAACCACTCCAAACCCAACCCAAGTAAACAAATTCACAAATCACAAATCACAACAAAGTACTATACTAACATAAGATAACCGAAACCCCGCAGTGGAACGACAATCATACGATCGTACAACACAACATATAACCCCATATAACCCCCCATCCCCAAACAACACAACACAACACAAGTTTGAACCAAGAAATGAAAATCCACCAACTCCTCCACATAAACCAAGCACTACACACCATCCACAGCCCAACCCCACCCACAATCCAAAAAGCAATGAGCCCAATAATAATCGTCGGCTCGGGCCTCGCGGGCCTAAGCGCGGCCTCGCAAATCCTCACCCACAACATCCCAGTGGTAATGCTCGAGCGCGGCGCAAAACCAGGCGGAAACAGTATCAAAGCCTCCTCTGGAATCAACGGCGTGCCGACACGCTTTCAGCTCGATTCGACGGACTCTCCTGCCCTGTTTCTGTCGGATACTGTCACGTCCGCGGGGGGCGTTTTCGGGAATAGTACCGGGTCGGAGAAGATGAGGCGGCAGAGGCTCGTGGAGAAACTGACTGGGTCGTCGGGCGAGGCTGTGAATTGGTTGGTTGATGAGAAGGGGGTGGAGTTGAGTAGAGTCTGTCAGTTGGGGGGACATAGTTGTGCGAGGACGCACCGGGGGAAGGGGAAGTTGACGCCTGGGTTTGCGATTGTGAGTTCGCTTTTGGAGTCGTTGAAGGGTAGTCCGTTGTTTGAGATGCGGGTTGGGGTGAGGGTTACCGGCGTTGTTAAAGAGGCGGAGGAGGTTGTCGGGGTGGAGTATTTGAGTGGTGAGGAGAGTGGGAGGGTGGATGGACCGGTGGTGTTTGCCAGTGGGGGGTTTGCGGGCGATGCGCGCGGTCTGTTGGCGCGGTATAGGCCTGACTTGGCTGGGATTCCGTCTACGAATCAGGCGGTTGAGGGCACGCAGCCGTTGCTGGAGAGTGTTGGGGCGGGCTTGGTGGATATGGAGGAGGTGCAGGTGCATCCGACGGGCTTTGTGGATGGGGGGGATGTGGAGGCTGGAGTGAAGATCCTGGCTGCTGAGGCGTTGCGCGGGGAGGGCGGGATTCTGGTTGTTGGGGGGAAGAGGTTTGTTAATGAGCTGGAGACGCGCGAGCATGTCACTGGGGTTATCATGCGGGATGCGAGGAGACTGGAGACGGGGACGCGGCAGTGGGATGTGCAGGTTGTGCTTGATGAGGGGGCGGCGGCGGCGCTGGGGTCGCATATGGACTTTTATCTGTGGAAGGGGTTGCTCAAGAAGGCTGCGGTGGGTGAGCTGGAGCCTGAGCTGCAGAGCACACTGCGGACATACGCTGGGGTTGTGTCTGGGGAGACGAAGGACGAGTTCGGACGCACGGCATTCGGACACTGGGGCTTGAGGGAGGTGACGCCGGACGCAGTGGTGTATGTTGGGCAGGTCACCCCCGTCACGCACTTCACAATGGGGGGCGCGGCCATCGACGAGCGCAGCCGCGTGCTCAGTAACCAGGGCGTGCCTATCAGGGGCCTCTGGGCTGCCGGCGAGGTGACGGGGGGGTTGCATGGACAGAACCGTCTTGGGGGGTCCTCGCTGCTCGAGTGTGTGGTTTTCGGCAGGATTGCAGGCGATGAAGCGGCGGCGTTTTACAAGAGTCACTATTCTAGTGTGCAAGCTTAACTTGCTATCTCAACTTGACATACATAGTCAAATATGACACTCAACACCAACATACAACTCCAACAAAGACTGGCCATTGCCTAACTAGGGTTATGGGTCGACTTGGTAGTGACGCATCAACAAGAATACATGCCAACACAGCTGACCAAGAAAAAGATACAAACTACCCCATAATCCCCTTCGGAGGCACAGCACCCAAAGCCAGCACCAGACCAGGTTCACACTTCTCCATAGCCCTCCGATACGCCTCCCTCTGTCCCACACGGTCCAAATAAGCCAAAATATTCGAATACCCACCCAACCCAAACGGCAAAAAGTACCTCAAAGTAGTGAGTGCAAAAACCACCATAACATCCGCAACACTAAACACCCCAGCCAACCACTCATTCCCCGCCAACCTATCATCCAAAGCCCTCAACGCGCCCTCAAACCTCTTCTCCGAGATCCCCGCCAGAAAATGCTCGCCCCCGACATCCAACGCCTGCAACGCCATCCTCTGCATCATAGTCGGCATGAGGGAGCCATTGCCCCAGTGCCACCAGTACAGGAAATCAGAGTACGCAGGGTGCGTAGCGGGGAGGAACAAGTTGCCGTTAGCGTGCTTGTGGCAGATGTACTCGATGCAGGCGCCGCTTTCGGCGAGAGTGAGCTCCCCGTCTTGGATTATGGGGGCTGTGCCTTGCGGATGGAGGGCTTTGTATTCTGGGGGCGCGGTGAGGGGGGATCGGTTGTAGTTCTTTAGTTCGTAGGGGATGTTGAGCTCTTCGCAGAGCCAGACGACGCGCTCGGATTGGGAGATGTGGAGGTGGTGGATTGTTAGCGTCATTTTCTTTTTTTTTTTTTTTTTTCC